>JASGAT010361839.1:6957-31220 GCA_030220025.1 Chelon auratus
ATACAAAACAAAACAAAAAAAAAAAACTACGAGAACCAGCTGTTCGTTTTAACCACTGGAGGACGAGTTGAAACTAGTTTGATCAGTCCTGCACCAACACCGAGCACCGTCTATAACTCCGCATTAATGCATATTTATTTACTATAAGCACCCTTGTCAAAACATTAGGTATGCACTCTAATGTAACAGTTCTGCACCGGATCCTCTGTGCTAATGTTCAGTTCATGGTGAAACAGCGTCAGAAAGGTGATTCAGCTGGATGACCATTTGAGAGGACTTAATTTGCTGTTAAACTAAATTAAATTAACCACTGAAGTGCTTCTGTTATTTAGCCTAGACCACTGACTGCAACGTCAAAATATTACGCAATTCAACAGTACTAAAACCCACAGCCTCCACTATGTAACCACTATGAATCAACAGGTCCTTCAGTTGTTTTACGTTAACATAACCTGTTATATTAGAGTGTTTTCACTAGAGTACCTAATGAACTGGCAAGTGAGGGTACTGGCTTTTAGGCATGCCGGTTCTGTCATGGCTCTGTTGCCAGTTCATTAGGTACACTGGTGAAAACGTTCTTATTATGTAAGAGTCCTACGGTAACTCTTCTCTTCATGAAGGTTGTGGTATTCGGCATTGGTTTCAAATAACTGAGAGGGCTGTTGATTCTACTGTGTTTTCATTGTGGAGGCTGTGGTTTATTGTACCATTGAATTATGCTGCATTGTACTGACCTGCTATTTTGACAGTTTAGTCAGCAGGCAAGGCTAAATAACAGAAAGATCATCCAGTTAAATTACCACCTGTCTGACATAAAATAAAAACAGAATTTAAATATGCTATCGGATTAAAGACTAAGCGTGTGAGACCTTCATTGCCTGATGCTTCTGTGCCCTATGGCTTTAACATTTTACTTTTACGGACACCCGTCACCAGTAACCTGGACCTTAACACAGAACGGTGTATTTTTACTTTCATTGCTGTTTCAAACAACCTACTTTTGCCACATTTCTTTCTCAGTTTCTCAGTTGCCTGTAGTGGTTTAGTTGACGTGTGGGCAAAAGAACAGATAGTTGTTTCAGTGTGTGATGAGTCAATCATTTCAGTCATTTCTCTTACATAATTTTCTACAAAAGAAAAAAATGTGTTGTTATTCTTTTATAAAGGTGTTAATTTACAAATGAATCGCATTGTACCTAGAAATTAGATTCCTGGATTTAGCTGCATGTTTTACAGCATTATATATAGAGAAACCCTAATATGTATGTATTTAAATATGTATATATGCAGATGCTGTAGGTGTGAATGTGAGTGTGAATGTTGTCTGTCTCTGTGTTAGCCCTGCGATAGACTGGCAACCTGTCCAGGGTGTACCCTGCCTCTCACCCGATGACAGCTGGGATAGGCTCCAGCAGACCCCACGACCCTTAACAGGAATAAGTGGTTACAGAAGATGAATGAATGAATGAATATATGCAGATATAAATAATATATTAAGAAAAACATTTACATCAAGAACTGCGTCTGTCTTGATTTTTTTTAACAGTGTTGTCACAATACAATACAGAACATTTACAAGGCTCCAGTGTGCAGCGTAGCGAATTAGTTTGTTGTATTTGAATGCATTTAATCATGTTCTGCACATTCATTCATAAGTGGAAGCCACTTTAAAATATCCTTTTTATGAACTTTGCATTAGTATTAATAGTAGTAAGTATTAATATTTGTGTGTGTGTGTGTGTGCGGGGTGGGGGGTTGGGGGGGCTTAAAGTTAAGTAGATAACATTTGAAAACTATAGATTTACTATAGATTTAAACTATAAAAATTAACTATATTATTTATTCCTTTAGTTTCTATCCTTGGTCATAAACTAGGATGCTGATGAAGTTATGGTCACCATTGTATTTTAGTAGCTTCTTTAAAAGCAAATGCCCCCCTCACCCAGTTCACAGCCTCATCTGTTTACATGGATACAAATTTACATACAGTAACCACAAGAATTACTCACATCCTGCTGACTACAAGCCGTTACAGGTGCAGGTGTTTGAGATGTAAACAAGTGGCTTATTTAAATTTCCTTCAACCTTTAACCTGGTCTGATTTGTTGCAACCAAAACTTGCTCGTGTTCGTAGCTTGAAGACCCTGAGAGCAACTTTTAGACAAAATCGCTGCACATTGGGCAGCAAACACGGTGTAAACTGCAGCATCCAGAGACTGTAAAGAAAAATGTGGATGCCATCACAGACATGTGGAGCTCCCCTTGGTGGCTGGATGCAGTATAGGTCATAAATAATATTAAATAATGTTAGTGGATGGGACTTGGGCCAAACTAAAACACTAAAGGGGTTCTGTCATTATAGGTAGGTATTGTAATACTGATGCATGTTCAAGCGTCCATTTTTCTGATAACTTTCATTTTAGCTAGTTAGTTTGAAGCCGTCCCATAGGATTGTGAGAGGAGGAACATGAAAATAACCATTTGTCTGTTTGAAGCTCAAGAATCTGAGGGATATTTGCTGTTTTTACAGCAGCACAGTTGTGAGATTGTAAGTGAACTAATGTAATTAACTGGATAGCTAAAACAACACTCCAGCTTAAGCTCTGTGCAGAAAACAGTCGGCAGTTGGCAGTTAGCATTTACAAAGCCTTGGTAAGATTTTGTGCTATGGTTTTCTGCATCATCCAAAAGTGATATTTACATGAATTAAATGTTACATATAATCTGATTCTTACATCTGTAGCAGTAATACTAGCAGCTTTGTGATGACACAGGAATTATAAAAATAAACCCTACAGCTGCTGAGATATACTTCCTTTATCTCGGGCATATCCTTATCGAGCAGTAGACTAACAGTGAGGCCTTGGGTTTGTGAATATGTCAATTAGCACAAACACAAAAATAAACTTCAAATAAACACTTCAAATATTCGATCTCGCCCAAGATACTCCAAGTAACTCCAGTCATTGTGCCTGAATGTCTGTCAACATGCCACAAAGTCTTAAATATCCCCGCAGGTTGCGATAAAGACAGAAGCCATTACAAGAAGCTCAGACATCCTGCATGCTAGAACCCACAGGAAGCTGAAGTTTATGTAATTCTGCAGGTCTCTGACAATAACACCTGTAAACGTACCTCAGGTTTGCATGAATCAACATAAGGTTTAGTAAACATGGCTTAACTGGCAGCATGTTTACTGCAGCCTTGCCTACATGACCAAGCTTTCTGTGAGCTGACAAACTCTTTACGTCTCTTTCAAGACCGCCAGACAGCCACTGCCAAACGAAAGAGGAAATCCCTTAAGAGTATTTTTCACCAGCTTTCGAGGGGGGAACAGGAAACTGCTGCGTGCAGCACTCGTTCGCCTACATTTAACACAACACTGGGAGAGTCCCACAAGAGTTAGGAGAAGATACTGTAGGAGGATGTGCTGCCACTTCCCCTTATTCATTATGCACCACAACTAGCATTACAAGTTTTTATTCTTCATTTGCTTAACAAGTTTTTTTTAAAAAAAAGTTTTCCCAAAAGAATTGGACTCTTAATTAGGAAACTTTAAAAAAATTAAAACACAAGGAACATTTGTCTTGAGTTTGATAAAACGCTTAAATACCAACAACCAATACAACCAATCAGAGCAACAATGTATCTGACAGAGGTGACTAAGGTGTTCAAATGCCTGTACTACTGTTTGTTGTTTGTCATTTTAAAGTCATGATGACAGCTGGGATATGGTGCTCCTCTGGTTATACAGGTGTTTGTCATACCATAAAATTGGCAAGATGAAAATAATAGTTGGCAAATGGAAAAACCACAGACCACTTCCTTCGTGCTGCATCCCAAACGCTGAAAGGGGCGCCACGGTCTTAGTCGCTCAATCGCTGGGTTAGAAGAGGTTTTTCGCTCTCTTTTACCCTCTCTTCACCAGCCTTGACGCGTGTTGGAGCTTTAGCAGCTTAGTTCTTACCTTTCATATTTGACACACGCCAGGACAGTTTTAAAAAAAGGTCTTTATTAATTCCAAAATAAAACTCTCAAAGAGTGGTCAACAAAATAACTAACAAAAAAATCACTCCAGAGGAGGCAAAAACTTGACAAAGAGTTCAAAGGAACGAAACTTAACTATGGCTTGGAGATCAGGCAAGGGAAAACGCAGACCATATATACACAGGAGGGTAATGAGGAACAGAAACAATCAGGAATTGGAGAAGACAATCAGACTGGTGACACAAGAGAAAGAGCAAGTGACCTGAAACGAGAGGAGAGTTAGTTCTTTCACATAAATAAAACAGGAAATCACAAGACAATAATGAAAACAATTCACCATGGTGTGACAATATTCATATATCCCTTTCAGTATAATCACATTCATACATCTGTATTCAATGTTGAAATAAAAATTGAGCAGGATTATAATCTTTATGTTTTTATGAGCATTTTAATGCTCCAAGTGGGGATTGTAATGGAAAATATTGCCTCACATGGTACCTTACACCGTCAAGGCCCTGCAGGCCATGTTATTGCTGTAAGAGGAAGGGCGGAAGATCTAGAGGGTGGGGAACAATGTGACCTTCAGCCGCTGTCAGATATAAATTAAGTCTGTTTTGTTAATTCATTTCTTTCAGTTCTCTCTTTTTTTTTTTTTAGTTTTGTCCATCTTTCTACCCATTAATTCATGACTAGAGTGCCATCCCTCCCTCATCACTATATCTGTCACCAGGGCACATGAACAACCAGCCCAGCTAAGATAAAGAGGGCTGGGCTTCTTTCTTAGCCCTCAGAGCTCCCAGACGTTCAGTCTAAGAACACCTCGGGTTGCGGATCAGCCTCGTCGCAGTTCACCATGATCCTTTACCTGCTCTTCCCTGCTCTTGTACTTGGTACGTGTCCAACTTCGAATCTGGGATTTTAGGGTTGGTTGGTATTTCCTGCTGCATGTTTTCCTGTGTGTGGGATCGCTGATAAGACAAAAGCAGCTAAACAAAAGGCTAGTGTGAGAGTCTTTTGTCTTTTGAAATATCTCAGACTTATATTACACTTATTATTAACTCTGCGTCTGCAGGTCTTGCGGAATTACAACCAGCCAACATAACCGAGGAAGTTGGGACGAACCAAACATTCAGTGTGTCCACAAACGACAGCAGTAAGTATGTTTTTATTGACGATTAATCGATTAGTGCTCCAGTCACGTACCCAAACTGTAGTCCATGTCCATTTCCTGGACTCTATCGCCAGAAATCTTCTTCTTCTTCTTCTGTTACCGCTTATTCCTGTGAAGGGTATCGCCAGAAATCATTGAGGGGAATTTTATTTTGACAAAGCGGGCTTTAATTTAGCCGCCCTCAGAACTTATGATAGCCATTCAAATCTGGTCGACTCAAGACTCAAGAAAGTCCAGGCAGAGTAGAAGAAGTAGTTATTTGCATGAAGCCTGTTCATTCACTAAACACTGTTCTTGCAGCTTCAGCGAAATCAAACAATGTGACATCCAGCTCATACCAAGACGAGAGGACCAGGCTTGAGGATGTACTGCAAAGCAACCGAACGCTTGATGTTATCACAGAAGATAACGGTGAGTGTAAACATGTTTGTTTTGCTGGAGGAAAGATATCCACTGATCTGTAAGTCATTTCAGTTGAAACATGTTCAAGCTGTGTGGTAACTTATCAGTGTTCCAGTTTCAGTCTTCAGTCTAAAATCTGCTCAATTAGCTCATAACTCTGAGATCAGAAGAAAACCAATGTAGGTCACAAACCCTGCTAGTCTTGAGAAAGTTTCATACTCATGTGTCCCAGTTAGTTCTTTTTTTAAATTATTATTACTATTATTATTATTATTAATTTGCAGAAAGTTTCCAGGAGGAGGAAAATAAGTTCTCGGCTGAACACTGCAACCTGTCCGTGGTGCAATTCTACAGTAGTATTTGTAGCGACATGTTTCACAAGGAAATGTCAATAATCAGCTCGGATCACTGGTGCATCCTGGAAGACGTCATCAGGTAACGGAACACATCCACAATGATTTTATACCATCATTTCTTTTCTAGTGCTTGTTAACTCTGCAACATGTTCTAACCTTCCACGTGTCGTTTTAAAAATAAAATGCAGTCTATCAGGAGTTTATATTGATGGTAGCTACTAGTCTTTGCTCCATTTTTCATCCGGATTCAGTTCAAATATAGTTCAAGATTCATTCATAAAGACACACCCAAAACCAAAAGTTACACTTTTGCCACAGAGCACGTCAAATCCTGTTCACCACAGGGTGACACTGTTCAAAAAAATGTACTGAAATCAGGCGGCTGCTGCTGCAACAATCAGTTATACGTTCACTTACCAGTTTATTTGGTACACTAGCGAAAATAAACTATTTTTTACTACTACAGTCCCACACTAATTCCTCCTTCATGATTGTTCTAATGTTCAGTGGTTGTTGAAACAGCGTCGAAAATTTGGTCGTTTAACTTGATGATCATTTGTGGAGGATATAGTTTATCATGCTGCTAAGCCGCATTGAATTAAAAGTGTCGTGTCTGTTATTTAGCCTCGCCCACTGACTAAAATGTCAAAATAATAGGAACACGCGAAATGAAAACACAGCTGAATCAACAGCTCTCTCAGTTATTTGAAACTGATGCTGAATACCACTAGTATTCATGTACTAAAATAAAAAGGTTAAATAGTGAATCTGGGTTGTTTGTACAAGAAGTCAAGCCACACACCAAGTTAAAATGAAGCTACCTGAAAGTGGAGCTCACTTAGCGGTGAACTAGTTCAGGTGTGAAATCACGCAGGGCTCTACAAATAAACCAGCACGTAGTGTGTCATTTTCCCACAAAACAAGTCAAACAACATGAACTCAGTGACCAGGACCGGCTGACCCAACATTAGCTTTTCCTCTTAAGAAGGAAACTTCATAACTAAACTTATTATTAATTAAATTATTCTATACGCTGATCAGGTGAAGTGAATAACACTGAGTATCATCCTGTTATCATGTCACTTCAGTTGATACATTAGGCAGCAAGTGAACATTTTGTCCTCAAAGTTGATCTTAGAAGCAGGAAAAATGGACAAATGGAAGGATTTGAGCGACTTTGACAATTACCAAATCGTGATGGCTAGACCACTGGGGCAGAACATCTCCAGAACTGCAGCACTCGTGGGTTGTTCCTGGTCTGCAGGTCAGTACCTATTAAAAGTGGTCCAAGGAAGGAAACAAACCAGAGACAGGGTCACGGACCATGGCCAGGCATCACTGAGAAGGCTGACCCATGTGGTCCGAGCCAACTGATGAGCTGCTGTAGCTGAAGCTGCTGAGCATTTTAATACTGGTTCTGACAATAAGGAGTAACACAGTGGATCACAGTTTGTTTCTGATGAAAGCTCCTACAGCCCTGCGATAGACTGGCAACCTGTCCAGGGTGTACCCCGTCTCTCGCCCAATGACAGCTGGGATAGGCTCCAGCAGACCCCTGCGACCCTTAACAGGAATAAGTGGGTACAGAAGATGGTTGGATCCTTCAGCTACTTCACTGTGTGTTTTATCGGTCACTATCTGACTAAAACTATCTACCTTCTGCTATCTATCTTTCGCTATCTGTCTTTCTCTAGCTTTGTCTTCTCTCTGTCTACCGCCATTGGAATCGCTAATCCAACCAAATCTCTGACATCACGTAGCATGATGCGGCAAGATGGTGGCACCCACGCTAAAAAAGATATAATGACCGTAGTATTTTCTCTTCATATATATTGTTGATACGAGCGGAACTCATTTATCAAATGCTGTTTACTTGATTGAGTGCTTCATTTCCACTCCAAACTCAGTGATGTCTTGAATGAGAATCCATGTACTTCAGAGTCACAGACAGGATATATTTGTGGCCTGTTCATGAAGAGAAATAGGAAAATTGTAAAAAAAATTGTGGACTTACTGACAATTAATAGAGCAAGTACCACTCCTGCTACCAGGAAAAGGAGCCTCACTCTCCCACAGGCTCAGTCATTTCAGGTCATGTTCAAACAGGAAGTGTTTTTATTACTGGTGGATGTGCATCACTGGTCATGTTCACTGCTTCATGATTTATAGATTATGAAATGTGAAGGAAACCCTGTGTTTGCACCAACATGGTGATACGTCCTTTGAGATGGATTTAATTGCCACTTGGTGCAGTCATATGGTCAGGAATAGCCAGGCTCAGTTACTATCAGAATATGACTTGAGTAACATACCAACTGGTTTTCATTATGGGGCATGTTTTAACTGATACAGACATAAAAATAAATAAGTAAATAAATACCTCTGCATCATTTCGATAGTCCTTCAACCAATCAGAGCCATTTTGTTGAAAAACAAATTCAGCTCCACTGTGCTTAGATGATGTGTATGACTTCGTTGTTGTTATCCTTCTGTTGATCACCACCTAAAACCCCGCCCAAATGATTTGATTGGCTCGGCAGATCGTTGCTGGAACATGTTCAGTTCCCTCTGCTGTCGGTTTTATTAATTACAAAATGTAAGAATTAAAAAAATCCCGGGGCTCTGGCTCAGGTGACAGATGGCAAGCAATCACCTTACATGGAAGCTCAGCTACCACTGGTTTGTGTGAACAAGTGAATGGTAAATGTTTTTGTTGTTTTTTTTTTAACGCAGAAAAGTGCCATTCCACATTTGTCATTACTAAAAATCTTTTTGCACAGAGTTTTATTAGACACACAGTTTTGAACAAATTGCAAGCCTTGGCCTCCATACACCAGGGGGCGCTACAGTTAAATAGTCCTTTAAAAAGTCCTTCTACTAAATCTATAATTTATACATATATGTATTCTTTTCAAGTACCAGACATAAACTACATTTTAAAACAAGTATCATATCATTAAAAATCCTTAATGTAAAAACTAATAATCTTAGTGAATTGATGGAAGCAGCAAACTCTCACATTTAAAAAGCTGGAACCAGAGAATGTTTTTCAGTACAAACTTCCTGTCTTCTGTTGCAGACCGTACAATAAAATGACCGTATGCTTGGAAATGCTGACTCATGACTTCTCCTGCTACTTCCCAAACACACAAAGTCAAGACTTCTTTCTCCACATCCACTCCACCTACTTCCAGAACTGCACAAACGACGAGCTGCTGCAGGATGATGCTCCTTATGAAGTGGTCATCGTCCTCACCCTCATCCCTGTGAGCGTCATCCCTTTACTGGTGTATCTGGTGGTTTGGAAGAGTAAAGTCCAAGCAGAGTCCTGTTAGACGTGAACCAAGCTCTGCATCTTTTGCAGGAAACCGGCCATATATGCAAGTCTGGTGAAAATATAAGGCGTTCGTGTTTGACGAGGTGACTGATATGAAGCCAGGTTAGCTTAGTATAAATACTGGAAAGAGAGGGAGCAGCTAGCCTAGAGCTGAGTCTATTTGAAAAGAACATCATGATGCCACTGCTCCATCTTTGGTTCACCCAACACTTCAACTATCAAGAATTTCTTGTTATATTTTAGCATTTACTTCCACAATTTGAGAGGTAGACCATGATTCTACCTGCGTGTTGTAGAGCTAGTAACCTAGTCAATACATTAAATTAACACTGAGGACTAGTAGTTAGAGAAGAAGCTTTTGGACCACAGTGTCAAATGCAGAGAACAAATGTAATTCATTCTATGTGTGTATATAATATATGCCAAATAAAGCAGATTTGATTTGACAAGTGTCTTATTCACCTGAAGGCCACAATTGTGGTTCTCTGACTTTATATAAGGTCAAAGCAGACACAGACACAGACACAGACACAAAGAAAGCATCAAATCTTTTGCTTTGAAAGCTGCAGGAAGTTTTGAGCATCACACACATATATAAGTGCTAACCGGTCTCAGAAGTTGTTAGTTCCCGCAGAGTTGTAAAAGATTCAGGAGATAAGAAAAGGAGTCATTATAGACGCTCAATCACCACCTTACACATTAGGTCAATACACACTGAAACCACAGTTTCCGTCTTCACACCTGCACCACCCTCCACGCTGTAGCCCTCCATTTTCTGGTTACCACAACGTGACGTTTTCCTGTTTGTGCACAGATGAAAGTTTACCACAAGTCCAGTCATGTGCGACAGACCAGTAAGAGAAAGTTCAATTCAAAAGCACAACTTTTTATCACACGTTATAGTGTTTGTAGCAGCAGTCCAGCCGTGTGTCTGATACAGATTAAAAGGTGATGTTTCAGATTTGTTTGAAATCTCCTGTGTGTGCTGGCTCAGGCAGGAGGTTTTTAAAACAATGTGCTTTTCCTTTCTCGCAGATATCAGTGTCAACTTGTGGCTTCACAGGCCTAATACTCCCAGAAAAGCATTGTCTTTCTTATCTTGCTGTTGTACACACTGTTAATTCAACACGTTTATCTGCTTGTCTGAATTTCAGGCATTGTTCAGACCTTGCATTAACATCCGTTTTAGGAAGTCCAAACACAAGTGTCCAGCTTAAAGTCCAGGTGTGAACAGACTCAGGACGCATTGAGGACCTAACTGAATGATCCAGGAAGTGGTCTGGGACACATTTGCATTCATTCCTTTCGCAGTGTGAACACACAATGAGTCCTGGGTCACACTAAAGACCACCTACTCAACAGCGGTGATCTGTGGAAGAGGAAGTTAACTCATTCATTCAGTAAAAAACAAAAACAAAAAACACACATTCACTATTATACATGATCACCTGAAAAGGCAAAAGCACCACTGTTTGTTCATTAGTAATGAGGGTGACTTTACAGCTTGTTCCAGAATATGTATTATGACTTCTGATGCAGCATTAGTTAGAGATCCCTTAGAGACTTCAGCAGACAGATCTCTTTTATCAAAGTACAAAAAAGTATTTCACAGATCATATTCAAGTAACAATCTGTCTCTGCTTGTTTCTACCTGGTGTAAGATTCACATTTGCTTCATTTTAACTGATGATAAGCAATATGAATGAAAAGCAAAGATTAGAGAAATGCATCTTGTCAACATTGAACATTAAATTAAATTGGAAAAGAAGTAAATGTATCATCACTGATGCAATAATCATCACAAACTAAGCTTGAATGTAAAATTGAGAACTGATCTGAGGACATACTCTCCATCTTACAACCAGTTGTAGGGGTCCTGACCCATATCTTGAGAACCACTGGTCTAAAATATCATGTTGTTCTGTCCTTTATTGTCTTTATCAGGTTGAGCTGCACTATGTTAAGATGATATTTTAAAGGTGTAGCAATTATTAAGTAGGAAAGTGCAATAGGAAACGTTGCCACCTGCTGGATAAAATCAGTAAACTATTGCTGACTGAGGTGTGTCCATAAAGGTTCAAAATCAAATGCAATTGTTTTCTTCATTTTTACTTAAAGGGAAAAAAAAAAAACCTCAAAGGAGCAACGAGTAACATCAAATAGATGGTTAACTTTTCAAGTGAGGAATGCTGTCAGAATGCTGTTAAAAGGTCAAACAGTGACATAAACAGTGACTATTGTTAAGCCATAGATAAGGTGTCATTAAACAAAGCTGGCCATTATTACAGCTTCTCAACTTATCTGAAGAAAAGCAACAGGAGGTGGAAGGGCTATGAATAAAAATGAGCTGTGGATTCACCGAGATTGTTAGTTAGCCCTGATGCTTGTATGAAGCAACGGCCAAGGAGAAACTGTGACTGGTACTATCTGAGGTAAGTCCTTGATATCTGGTTCAGTCTTTATCGTTGTATCTTTGCTGGAAATGCATGCTACGTTACATGTTATCTCAAGTAAAGAAGCTGCACAACAATGTTAAAAAATAAATAAATAAATACACTGAAGTTGAAGCATTATCTGCAAAATGTGCAAAACTTTAAAAATGATAGTACGCATTTTGCGAAATGCACCATTTTGTTTTTTATTCAGTGTTGGAGGATGTACTCAGATTGTTTTAGTTGGAGAATTCCTTTATAGGGTCAAAAAAATCCGAAAAACAAAATAAAGGTAACTTCTTGTTCTAAAAAATGAAGCTCACATTTAACAGAAACAGGGGTTGCGGTTCCTTCCCGTTGAAGCTAGGCTAGTTAGGCTTTTAGCTGTGTTCGCTTCTCAGGTTTAACTTTTGATTTCAGCATAATAAAACTAGATTAATTATGTCTGAGGCTGCAATTCCTGCAACTCAGCTAAGCTCAGTTAGGCAGTGTTTACTGTGCTAGCTATTTCTAATTCTCCATTATGGATATTTAGGATGTAATAGTTTAATAACTGGACCAAAAGACTAAAGAATAAAAAGGTGTAAGATTTTATTAATAAAGAAACTGAAAAAAAAAGCTGGTTAGCTTGAGCTCAACCACCAGCTATTTGTCACTAGCAAGATTTAAACTTTTTCTGCTAATATTTTAATCGGTGTATAATTTCTTTTCTTTGACATCTTGACGTATTGTTTAAATTAGGTAAAATGTCAGAAAGTCATACTCAGGTCAGTTCTGTCCAGATATATGGTTGATTTGTTCCTTTGTTTTGGTCTTAGCACCATGTAGGTGTCACACCTGTATGTGTCTTTATTGTGCATTCCACTATATTAAATTAAGCTCATTTTACACTTTATGTAGCCAGTTTAATTTTTACTCAAACGTAATAGAATAAAGTCACATGATTTCAACAGAGCCAGGGGCTGCAGTTCATGCTACTCACTACTCAGCTAGTTAGCATGAAGCTGTGCTTGCATACCTGCCACAAATTCACAAATCCCACAGCAGTTCAATAATTAGTCTGATATAAAACACTAAAGAACTAAACTGATTTCATATCAAAGTATGTTTTGATACAAGAAAAGGGAAAATTTTGGTAAATTAGCTTTGACTTTTGCCAAATCTCACCAGCTATCTGTCTCTAACCAGAGTTACTTTTGCTATTATATTATAGGACGCTTTTTTTTTAATATATTTCTATATACTGTTATTGCTAGTTTAACCTGCCATTGTTCATCATATTGACTGAACTACAGGGTATGTTTTTTTTTTGTTTGTTTGTTTTTTTGTCAATATCTGAAATCAGCTCATGAAATGTAAGTGTACTTTGTTTAGTATGAAGTCGCCGTAAAGAGACATGGTTTTTGTGACATAACAGGAAAACCACACAGAAACACAGAAACACAGAAACACTTAGTGACGGTTAAGAAGACTTCAAAAAAAAACTATTTCTGTTTGATGTATAGATATACAAAAGTAGGTCACTGATGTTTTTGATCAGACAAACAAAACCCCCACTCTCTATTCAGATGCCTCTAATAGCATTAATGTCTATATTTACCGTTTGAAAACACTACATGTTTTTATTGTCACACAGGCAAAATGATTGGACATCAGTGGTTCTCCTGGGTCAATAACCCAACACCAGCCTCGGCCTCAGTCACTTCAGCCAAACAGGAACAAGAGATACGTGAGTGACAGAGCACAACTTTATTGACCCCTCATAAGACTGTAGAAACATTATTATATTTATCATATAACACATGGTTGAAAGCTTTGTTTTCTAATGTAACATGGAATCCAGATAGATAGACAGATAGTATGTTCCTATGATTAAATGTGAGTGTTGTGTGTCGTAGCTTCAAGCTGCTTTAGGATCAGAAAGCCAAAGACCTGTCATCACTTCGGCCCGGTCGTCATCCTCTCCACTGTCTGCTCACTGCTGCTTCTGAGCTGTGTTTCTCTCTCTGTCTTGTGTAAGTACTTGTCTGATGAAACTGAAGGGAACATGAGCCACCACAATATATAAACTTGTCTGACAAATATTCTCACTTCCTGTCAGGAAAATCTTTATTTTCTTTATTCCTAAGAGTGAAATGAGAACATATTACACCACTCTTGTGTCTGTGTGATGGATACAGAGCTGGAATGAAGGCATGGGTAGCTTAGCTTAGCATAAAAACTGGAAGCAGGGGGAAACAGCTAGCCTGGCCAGTGCTGAGGTTCACCTACTACCATGTTCTCTCCTAGAGGAGGTCAGGCTTCATGCTAGCTAAACTATTTCTATATAAATTATATATAATTCTATAATATATAATATATAATAATAATATTGCTAGTTAACAGTGATGACCCAAGTGTACGAAGGGCAGCCAGAATAAATAATAAACACATATTTAAACAATAAATATTCTGTTAAACACATCAACACTGTCATAGATAGAAAGACAGACAGATACATTTTTCAAGTCATGCTTTTTCAAATTGAATTTTGAAATGAATCTTTCAGATTACAGTGAATCAGACTATACTCAAGAATGGCAGAACCTCCTGTCCGACTACCAGAACATCAGTGGCAGCTTCCTCTCTCTTACTAAAGTCAACCGTGATCTGAGAAGAACCAACGAAGTCTTAAAGAACCGGACTACCGCGCTTGAAGAACAAGCCAAACTCCTCAACAAGACATCAGCCAGACTGGCGTCCGTTAATGCTGCCTTGAGTTTGGAAAGCGGTGAGTTAATGCAGCAAATTGTGAATCAAACTGCTAAATACTCACAGATTGCACGTGAACATGAGGAGCTGGTTCGCTACACGTCTGAGCAGCAGAAAGAGAAGCAGAACATGTCTGAAACTATCAGACGTTCGGAGGAGGAAAAACAACGTCTGTCTGAGATGATCGGTCTCCTGGAAGATGAGCTGCTTCAAAGTAAAGAACATAATGAAGAACTTCTGGAAATGAATGACAAGCTGCAAGATGAAATTAAAAATCTGAGCGAGAAGATCATGGCTCATTGGAATACATCAAAGCAGAACATGCAGCTGCAGGAGAGAGTTTCGGAGCTTCAAGAACTGAACCAGAACCTGAGCACAATGCTGGACCGAGAGTGGCAGGAGGCGGCAGAGCAGGAGAGATCCAGGGCGAAGGAGGTGGAGCAGATGGAGGCCGACATGAATTCAACCAATGAGGTCTACCGTTCTTTAGACCTCTACTGCCCTGTGGTCAACCAGAAGACAAAAGGTACAGACCGATTGCCAGTGTTAATAGCAGCTTGCATTAGTTACCTATTACACATGTAAACACCAAAACCACAAGAGATCAAGAAATAAATAATAACTCAACATGTGTGCTTTCAGTGAAAGAGACTTTACAGCTTGTTCCAAAATATGTACATTTTTTTTTTTATATTTTGAATTAACAGAATGTAATATGATGTATCTATGTTGCACAGTTTGACTAAGAGCCTTCAAACCACATCTGATTGTACAGTTAATTGTTGGTCTTTGTCCACAGAACGAGTCTGCAGAAAATGTCAGAACAGCTGGAGACTGTTTCAGTCTAAGTGCTACTACTTCTCCTCTGATCTGCTGAACTGGAGCTCCAGCAGATCCTGGTGCCGGACACAAGGGGGCGACCTCCTCATCATTAACAGCGAACCTGAGCAGGTACATAAAGGATAAAGGAAAGAGAACGGCTGCAGAAGAATTTCACTAACATCAGTCCAGATGTATAAAACAGTTTAAATGTATCACCTTTCTTTTGTGGTGCAGAACTTTATTTTTGAAAGCAGTCAGACCCTGGAGCAGGATAGCTCCCGACTGTGGATTGGTATGACTGATGCAGAGGTGGAGAGTGAGTGGCGCTGGGTGGACGGCAGTAGAGTCTCTTCAGATGTGCAGTAAGTCAAAGCACATGCAATTCATTGTTTATTTACAATTTCTTGTTTTTGGAGCAAAGAAACTGTTCTTTAGGCCCATTGCAGTCCTTGCATTAACATCCGTCCTGGGCAATCTCGTTAAAGTACAGGTGTGAACACACGCAGGGCACACGACCACATTTGGAGTTAAGTTAGCTCAATAATGGTTAATAAAGAATGTGTCTATTGGCCTTTATTACTGTAGATTGTCCTTTCCCTGCTGCAAACAGTTCAGCAGTGACATTAGTCTGAGTATGAAAGCTTCCAGGGTTTAGTTCTAATCTGAGCTTTGTCTCTATAATAACTAACTTCAGGGCGGAAATAAATACTGACTTAACGTGTGTGAATTAAATGAGAGAGAGACTTTACAGCTGGTTTCAAAATATATATTATCTCCCCAAGTCATGACTTGACTGGATGGTTTCAGGGGGCTCAGTGAGTAGAGTGGCTCCTCCACAAACCAGAGGGTTAGCGGTTTGATCCCCGGTACAGGAACCACATGTGTTCTTGAACAGGGCACTGCTGTGTGAATGTGTGGGTAGATGTGTCACTGTGACTATATAAAAAAACATCACCCACGACAGATGTTAATGCAAGGTCTGAATGGGGCCTTAGATACTGAATTCATAGGTCTTCAAACTTCACGTCTTCAGCTTTCAAGATTGCCCACGTACAATTACGAGGCTATTTGTGGTGCCACTCTGGTTCTCCATCTCTTTATCCAGATTCTGGTTGGGCCAACCAGGAAGGAGAACCGAGCCTGACGACTGGAAGCTGGACGATCCGCTCGGAGAAGACTGTGGACACATCGACACGAGTGAGGATGCTCTCAAGTCCTGGATGGATGGATCCTGTAAGACGCCCTACAGATGGATCTGTGAAAAGAGCATTTAGTGTGCGCGAGAACATTTCTTTTTATATTTTATTCTGTAAATAAATGTTTAAATCATAAAACATGTACTCTGAGTCCTTGTATTTCTTTGTGGGGAATAAGGAAGCGTTTTGAATACACAACAAAGTTTACAGCATTTTTACTTATTGTTGATTTTTATTAAAAAAGAATTCAAATTAAACTGAATACTCGTCAACTGATTTAAAAACTATGAAAACAATATACTTTTAAACAACTAAATGTCCTAAAAATAGAGTTATGTCTAATGCAGTGTTATTAAACTGTATTACAAAGTACGCAAATCATTTCTAATTCAGAATTACACATTTGTGTTTTTAAATATCAAGAGTCTAAGCTTATGTGCAAAAGATTCATCAGCTAAAAGTTAAGGCTGCTGGAGTTTATTACTACTAACACATGTTGGTCATTATGTTCAGGTGCAGATTAATACACGTTTGGTGCTCTATTGATTCTTTGCAGTAGCAGGACTGATTCAAACTACAGTGTCGTATTGAGGGAACATGACACAGAGCGTGGCTCCCTCTTGTGTTTTAATTGACAGCGCAGACTGATCCACCAATGTTCATTTAATTTAGTCCAGTGAAGAGGAATCACTCCTGCTTTGGTTTTCTCCTGCTGCACAGTCGAAGGCAAAGGAACCGCACTGATCCGAGAAAAGTGACTGTCAGCATCAAAATGACCGCCGCTAAAAAGCATAAAACATCCACAGAGTAATACGCATACCAAGGCATCTTGTAAGATTCGGTGCGAAGATGTGCAGCTCCTTTGTGCCTCATCACAAACTCGATCCAGAAGACTGCGGTGTCCAGTGGATGCATGGGCTTATCCCGATGGAGAGCAGACAGCCTCTTCATGTTGTTACTGTATGACGGATTGTGAAGAACTTCTTGTAAGGTTTCCAGGAAGTTCTGCCGGGTGATTTTTGTTGCATCCACCATTTTGGCGGCTCCTCGTGCCTCCATTCTAAGGATGTTTTCGGGCTGGTCGAAAAGAAGGGGGATGCCTACCATGGGTACGCCGTGGTAGATGGACTCATAGATCCCATTTGTGCCTCCATGAGCTACAAAGGCTTTTATCTTGGGGTGACCCAGCAGGTCGTTCTGGGGCATCCACTTCACAAGGAGGGTGTTGTTGCCCAGATTGTCAGGGCGCTCGCCGGCATGCCTCCATATCACCTTCTGAGGGATTTGGGCAAAGGCAGCCGCGATTTCCGAGGTGATGTCTTTGGGCAGACCTTCGACCAGAGTCCCCAGAGACATCAGGATGAAGCCGTGCTCTCCTGAGCTTTGAACAAACTCCTCCAGCTCCGACGATAAAGGCTGTGAAGGCTTACACTGAAATCCTCCGATGTAAACGATGTTGGGCATCGTGGGCCTCGGGAATTCAAAGACAAAGTCCACCCTCATGAGCCAGATGTCTGCTCCTTGGAGAAGGTGGTAGAACTTCACATCTGGACCAAAATATCGGTCCACCAGTCTGTCGTAGTGAGGGCACACTACCAGCTTGTCAACAAATGTGTTCAGGACATAGTATAAAGTGTTTTTGACTCTTTCTGCAAACGTCATCTTGTCAGACACAGCACATCCAGATGTTGGAACATACGACGACGGAGAAGGGGCAACCACAAAGTGGCCCTCTCCGCTGGTGATCCATCTTACGTTAAAAATCATAGGCAGCTTCAGTTCATGTGCCACCAGAACTCCTACAGGTATCCCCGGGTCCAACAGAACCACATCAAACTGCGTGTCTCGAATACTTTGCATCAGAGTCTTGTTCTCAAACATTTCCACAACTAGTTTGCTGGCCTGGTGGTGGATGTCTGACAGTGTACCGAGCATCTCCCAGTAGAAGTTCACAAAGCCCATAAAAGATGCACCCTCTTTCTTTATTTCCAGCATCTTGACCAGGAAGGTCACAAAGAAGTCCTGCTCCTCGATGTTAATGGCCTCTGGTAAGGTGACCGTGATGGAACGGTAATGCGGTGCGCTTTCTTTGACATACCAGCTGGTGGCCGTTCGGACCACAGTTATCTCGTGGCCTCTGGCGTGGAGTCTCTGGATCAGCAGGTTCATGTTGACCCAGTGGCTGCCGTCCACTGGGAACACCAGAATCTTTCCACCGTGGACGCCTGGACTTGTCAGGAGGGTGAACCCCACCACCAGAAGAGGAAGGACAGAAACCACTGGGATGCTCCCCATCATTAAGTCTGAAGGAAGAGATTACAACATATTGAAAAGATGTATTAATAACCATGACTAATATCAATTATCTCTTAATGATTTAATCAGCTGAGAATTGCAACCTGACAATGGATGCTTTGTGCATGAAATCCATAAGAATTTAAACTTTTTGTGCTGAAATCAAAAGTTTGACAATAATGACAGTGGATAACAATAGCCATTACACTTAGGATCTGTCTTTCTTTTATATCCATCTGTTTCCGTGAATAATTATGTTCAGTTAAGAAGCTCTGAATGGTAACACAGAATGTTGAATTCATTTTTAGGCTTTGCTAAAGTGTCTTCTTGTACTACTCTCACCCTCCCTCACCCCCTCCCAGTCCTCATTTATCTGCTTTTTCTTCACTCTTCTGTCTTCTTGCCCTTTTCCCGCCTCCTTCTTCTTCAGTGTTGAAGACAAAGATGGAGGAGACTTCTTCCTTCTTCTCCATCTCCTTCTTCCATGGAATTTCCCAGTCTGGGATTAACAAAGCATCTATCTATTTAACATCTATCTATCCTCTCCTCATTGTTCTTCTTTTTCATGACAGTGTTGCACTGAGGTAATCAGCAAAGAACACATATAAGTAAAGCTCCCACATTTACTGCATGAAGTTCAGAACAACTATAAATTCAATAAAACCCTCTCAAAAAGAAGATTATGTTTCACAAAACAAACGTTGTTTGTTCCATCCAAGCTGCAAACTGCATTAAAACCACAGTTCCTGGGGGTTTTCTGAAGCTTGGATTTGTAGGTGAAACCCTGCTGAATATTTGCACGTCTGGCAGGAGTCCATGTCCTGAAAATACATGAACATGTTGCTTAACAATCCAAAGTCCAGAGGAATTTATGTCCTGGTTGATGCCGACTGTAATCTCTTCCTCTGCATTCAGCAGAAGCTAACAAGCTGCAAACACACAATAGAAATGTGCCCTCAAGGGTTCAGCTTCCACTCTGCTGTTGAGCAGGATAAAGGAGGAATCTGCTGGCTTCTCTTCAGACAGAAGTGACAACATTCAACTGTTAACGCGCTGCAGAGCACAGAACATGTGTGACCCACCTTAAATCTTTACCTTAAAACAGTGGAGAGGCGTCGGTTCAGTCCTCTCTCGGGTGAGTGGAGCTCAGCGTCTGTGAGGAACCCTGATCCTGGTGTTACATAAGGGAATGGGGGAGGGATGCAAGTCCACTGGACTTCAGATGTTTAGGGGGAAGGAAAGGCTTCCCACAGAGCCCGCCCTCAGACGCTGTGGATGAACACGGTGGTTTCCCTAAACAGTTATTCTTTCTGCCTCTCTGCGTTCATCTGGACTGCTGTGGCCATTCACTTCTGGTTGGTCAGCAGTTGGTCACCAATCCGAGGGCTCCTGTCCTAATGTTGCTAGGTTAGACAAACAATAATGAGGGTCCATTTCCATGGGAAAAGCATTAAAAAGACTTCATTCGCATTGAAACACCAAAAAGTAAACTATGGGTGCAGCGGGGGGAAAAACAAAAATCTTAAACTTGAAAATGGTGACAAAATAGTGATTTTTCCAGTGACTGCCATGGTAAAGTTTAGAGAGTTAAGGATTTCAGGAAAAGAATCAAAACTGAGAGCATAAGCAACAAGTGTGGTCTCTGGCATGTATTGCTGTTCTGTGGTTTGTGTTCTTTATATGATCAACATAACTGAAAATAAGCTGAAACACATGCAACTGGACTGACTTGAGTTTCTTAAAAAAGGAAGGCAGCACGATACAGTGTTGTTACTACAAACAGACTGGGACATCACAATGTGACCGGCCGACAAAGGAAGATCTATAGTGGTTCTAAACATAGTGGATTAACACAACAACAGAAACTTTACGCATCCAGTTTTCTTTGTTTCACCTTGTTTTTTGGACAAACCCTGACCAGGATGACAAACATGTTCCGTTAGATCAAGCATCTAGGATACTGTATGTGTAGAAAACAGTGTTTGCATTTGTATGATGCAGAAGGAGCTCGGCTGGTTTGCAGTCTTCCAAAGACTCATCAGTTTAACTAATTATAAGTAGTTTAGCTACTTATAGTATTATGTAATTATAAGGTAATCGTATCAGTCCGTGGGTATTGTGGGTTCGCACTGCAAATTTAACGCTCCGGGAAGAGATTGTTAGAGCTGGCCTCTTTACTGCACACTCTGAACTCTGACATACTTTTACTGCTGAATCCGCATATTATACAGTGTTTGCCCCAGTTCATTTGCAGCCAGTGTCATGATCTGATGCTTTCAGTGTATCGACTCAGTTTCTGCACTTTCTGTGTCAACTCAGTGACACTGTATAACTGATATGTTACTTTCAAAGTAACTCCTTCTCTGTGCTCGGCAGAAAACCTCTGCAAACTGTACTCTGTTACGCACCAGTTGAACTCTGTTAAACTTCTGTCTTCTTGCAAGAATAAAACTGCACAATTTATTATTCATTATTCATCCATTTATTTTCTGTAAGCGCTAGTACTACGGAGGGTCGTAGTGTGTACCCAGAGAGAACCAGGTACTCCGGACACAGGAAGTTATTAAATAACAAATGGAAATGTTTAGATGATATGAAGATGAAAACCGGAAATGGAAAACTGTCTTCTCTCTCTACCTGGTCAGCCTCAGGCAGATTCAGTTTCAATTTTCAGTTCTGGCATTTATATTAAGCATTAATATTCATTGTAGTTGATTGCCCCCATATGAGGTGGATTCTGCTCAAGGCTTCTTCACGGTCGCCTTAGTGCTTGCTCTGGAGGTTTCAGCCTCTGGGTTCTGTAAAGCATCTTGAGAAAATCTGAACTGTTATTGATGCTATTTAAATTTAACTGAGTTACTTTCATCTTTGCATCATTTGGATCTCATTCTCTAATCTTATCAGACAATCACAAAAGCTGCCGTCAAAGATCCAACAAGTGAGACACCCCTGAAGCTAAGGCCTGAGATTCTCACTGAAGCCTCGATGTCCGTGATGGCACAGAACATAGCCATACCATAACTCACTTACTACTAATGCAAATAAGTGGCCCTTACTGAGACATAGGTCAAAAACAAAAAAACTGTCTCGGCATTTCTTCCATGACTGCCATGAAATAAACTTGCATATGTTTCTGAGAAAAGTTACTGAAATGTCACAGCTGGCAAATTCACCCGAAACAGCACAGCCACTGCTTCTGCTTTCACCCAAAGGTCATGTGTTAATGAAAAGGGAACAGCGCTCAGTACATTTCTCAGTATGTGTGAGGGCATGCAACAACCGTGACCATCTCCACCAGCTGTCGATCAGAATGTCTTGTCTCTGCCTTCGGACCTTCTTGGCCTTCGCTGCGGGCTGCTGCTGCCTGTGTTCGGCCGACGTCGTCGATTTCTCCGCGTGTCTGCAGTTCTTCTACAGTGCTTGGCCTCCTAAAGGTCTGACGGGAACCCCAATCTGCCAGCGTTTTTACAACCAGCATCACTTTGCCACGCTGTACAGCCGGCCGCGGCGCTCACCTTGGTTCTCGGCCTATTTGTACACAGTCCCTTCAGGAAAGAGACCGTCGGCATCCTGGAAGTTTGAGCCACAGGTGAGTCTGATCAGATAAAGACAAAAAGATTAAAAAAAATAAAAATAAAAATATAGCGATAAAAAGCAATGATTAACAACATCTAATCTGATGAGGACTGATCTTTGTATTCAGAGTTGTAGCAGAGAAAAGTGGGCGAACATTTCACAGATTTGTCTATAAATAAATTTGCAATAAATCTGCGTGTTTTATATGTTTATCTGTGACACCAGAACATTGTCTGTAAACGACAGGAAAATGAGGAAATGACATGCAGTAAAAGAGAACTGTTTTATTTCTTCACGGTTTGTCAACTCTGCACATGCAAAAATCAGGTGATGAGCTTCTAGGAGGGACAGAAACAACCTCTTGTTCAGACAAGTGTTTGAAAAGGCGAACAAAACTCAAATCCACGTGGACAGCAACGTTGGAGACGTGGAGACATCTTGGACATCTTCTTGTACTCAATCAATTCAGGGTTAAAGATCTTCTCCTTGTTCCTCTTCATTTTCATCTCCTTCCTCTTCTTTTCCTCTTTCTTCTGATTCCTCTTATTGTTCTTCTTTTCCTTGTTCTTATTTTTTAATCTTCTTATTCTTTCTATTCTTCAGCTTCTTGTCATTGTTCTTATTCTCCCCCTCCTTGTTCTTCTTTTTCTTTTTCATCTCCTTTTTCTTCTTGTCCTCCTGCTTCTGTCTTCACTTGGACATTTATTAATACCAAGAACTTTGGACTTTCATACTTCATGGTTTGGACTTGACAAGTTCACGGAGGAGTCATACCTGGCTGTACCAAGTCCATATAAGTTACCCCCTGATGCGTCCTGGAATAAATGGGCGGTGCAAGAACACATCCAGTCCATTTCAGTATTTTGGTTTTATAGCTACAAGGATATCCACATAATTTTGCCTTGCAGTGTAAAGAATCTTCTTTTTTTGACACGTTTTAAATAATATTTTGAAGAATAAGGTTGATGTGTAAACAACTTTAAAACCTTCTGTCTCCCTCCAGTTAGCTTATCCAGGAGCTGATGGTAACATGATCCCCTTCCCGCCGGGTCCTCTGGACCAAAACGTGGTGGACAGCCAGGCTGTGGACCTGGACTACATTAACTCCACCTACTCTCGTGGCCACTTGAACCCCAGCCTTCACCACCGGAGCCACAAGGCCCGTTCTGCTACCTTCACCCTCACCAATGTGGTTCCGCAAAAGCCGGCCTCTAACGACGGGCCCTGGGAGCTCCTGGAGCAGACCGTCAACAAGACCATAGCGGCCTACTGTTTGGGAGAGGCTTACATAGTGACCGGCATCATCCCTTACAGGAACTCTGAGCCCTGGCTCAAGAATCACCGTGTCGCAGTGCCTGAATACATGTGGTCAGCGTATTGCTGCCCAAACTACAACCATAGTCTTCCAAAAGAGCTGAGGGAGGTCTTTCCAACGTACGCCGCCATCGGACGCAATGATCCCAACAGTACCAACGAGATCGTTCCTATCAGCGAGAAAACCAAGAAGAAGTTCAGAGGATACGATGTGAGACAGATGTCCCTTGAAACACTCGAGATGTACCTGAAGGACAGGTTCAACACTGTCGTCAGGGTGTTTTACGAGCAGTGCGGTACATCAAACTGACGGATGTGGAGGTTGTCTTTTCAGGCTTGTTTGGGCTTGGCGTAAGTGGCCAGAGTGGAAGAGAATTATTGTGGGGGCTTTGTCCTATGGATGGTAGCTGGCCGAGCATGGACCCCAGATGGTGCCTGAAAAGAAGAGGAAAAGGGGAAGAAGGGACACGAGGAAATGAACATTTCTTGACAAGCAACCACTACAGAAATTCATGATCTGCAGCCACTGTGGTTTCAGTTTGGTTGGGGTTCACGCACATAAATACAGGGAAATGATTGACACTAACAATGATCTACTTTTGTTGTCTGAGATTCAACTCT
>JASGAT010361843.1:0-10180 GCA_030220025.1 Chelon auratus
TTATTTATTTATTTATTTTCCCCCTCTGGATCGCCGACAAAACCTGAAATAACTCGTCCCACTTGACGGCTATGTTGTGTTACAAACTGCTGTGAAGTGTTAGTCATCTGAAAAGAAAACTGGACTTCCTCACATTTCATCGTCTTAAGAAGATGTTTCCTGTGTGTAAGAGTTTCTCCCTTTTATCCCCACATTATAACAGTTTTTTCTCTTTTTTTTTTTTTTTGTGTGTGTGTTAACAGAAGTTTCCTGAGCTCAAGTTCAAGTATGTGGAGGAAGACCAGCCGGAGGACTTCTTCATCCCGTACGTCTGGTCCCTGGTCTTCAACTCTGGAGTCGGCCTCCACTGGAGCCCACACGGCATCGAGCTTTTCAGCATGGACTCCGGCTGATCCACGACTTGCTTGCCCCCCCTCCCCTTTCAGTAAAGAAAACAAGACTGTGTGTGTGTTTTCGGGTGGGCCGTGTGTGCATCACCCTTTATAGTACGTGCGCGCTGCTTTGAAAGTGCCTCGACCTTGTACAGGATGGTGTTTCTTTTTACGCAGCACAACCTCTTTCCCCTCTCATATCACGATAATCCCTCCGCTCCTGCACCGCGAAGCTTCGTCTGCATCGGTAGCTCATGTGCAGTCGCCACCCTTTTAACATTTGAGCACACTTCTGTTATTGCGAGGAGCTCAGGACACTGGCGATGGATAATCTCACGTTAATTTCTTGCTTACGGAGGAAAAAGGTCAATTAAAGCATATGCACCCAAGTGTTACGCTGCTCTGGTGAACGTTCATTTGCCGCCGCACTGAATGCTAAAAGGAAAAAAAAAAGGAAAAGCTCCAACTTGATATTCAAAGCAAGCAACGTGTCTCCAAAGACGCAACATACATTTAATTAAACACCCTTTATTATTACTGCGTTTAAGTGTGATTATCTCCTAAATTAGCTTTTTTATTTTGACCGCATGTTCTCGGGATACAGTGGGTTTTTATAACAGCTTTATGTTTGTGAAATTAAGTTCAAAACGGGTCAGAGAGAAAAAATTACAATCTACCACCAACAGAGAGTCCCGCGCTTCGTTCGTAATGTTACGGCGTTGTCTGTGGTTTAACACCCCACGTTTGAGTACAGTTTAATTAAAGCTTCATTTCGGTCCCTGGCTAATATAAGCGGCCCGATTCATGTGATTTCATATTTGCTTCCAGCTCATTTGTCTGACTTTACCCCGTCTTTGTCATTAGCATTTTTTCCTCATGGTAACCCAAGGCAAATACTTAAACTAGGACCGTTATTAAACCTTTCGTCCTATTGTGCATAATTACACTTGTCTCTTTAATATGTTTCTTTATTTGCATGTTTAACTAGAGACTTAAGTTATTTATTTACATGTATATTATTTTTTTTATATATATATATGCACCACCCCCCAACATGTTAATGGTAGTAGTTCTGAAATGACTACCGCTAAATAAAAGGAGACAAACAGCGGTACTATTCTTTGATTATTCCCAGGTGGGAATCTGGCTTTATATTATTACTTATGATATGACAACGGCTGTCATTTCCTGGCAAAGATTTCTTTGAAAATAGGAGTTTAAATAAAAATCTGAAATCAAAGCAGCCTCCGTGTCTCATGGTTATTAAGAGGGGTTCAATCCTGCACCGGGCAGAGGGGAACTTCATTAAATTTCTCATTATCTCATTCATGATTATGTCAAGCAGACAACAAGTCAAACAAAAGTAAATATAACCAAACTGAATGCTAGCTCAGTTAGCATTCATAATTCTACCTTTGCTCACTGCCTTTTTTGAACTCAGGTGCACTACCAAGTCATGGGAGTGCTTAGACGTCCTGCACGGTGCTCCTTCGTTAACTCTACATGTGGATTTAACCAATTAAATAACTCTATGGAGCCACAGTTTCCGGCTACAGGCTTTACACAACCCTAAAATGTAACCGTTTAGGATAGTCCATTTCTCTCTGAAGGTTATATAAGATGATCGATATCTATCCATCGTGTTTAACCAGTTTTGCAGGGCTGCTGTGGTCCGTCCTAGCTGGCATTGGGCGAGACACCCCAGACCAGCCGCCAGTCTTCTCCCATTTAACTAACGTGACCTGTTTTTCTCTTTGGACTGTGTTGGAGGAAGTCGGAGCAC
The DNA here is from genome assembly GCA_030220025.1 of Chelon auratus. Taxonomy (NCBI): domain Eukaryota; kingdom Metazoa; phylum Chordata; class Actinopteri; order Mugiliformes; family Mugilidae; genus Chelon; species Chelon auratus. The sequence goes on from JASGAT010361843.1 coordinate 2,155, forward strand.
CCGGAGAAAACCCGAGGAGCCGCGGGGAGAAGGTGAAACCCCACACAGAAAGGCTCAGAGTCTGCAGATTTTATGTCCAGAGGCTTCTTGCTGTGAGGTAACGGTGTCGCTCCTGTGGTGCAGGTCATATGTGGAGCAAACACAATCCAAGAAGTCACTGATTCGTAACTCTCCATAAAACTATCACAGCTGACACACAAAAAAAAAAAAGTTAGCTCACCGGGTGCTAGTCAGTGATTTTCTTTTTTGACTTTGGACTGAGCAAGCTAGCCGTTTTCCCTTTTCTTTCAATCTGTATGCTAAGCTAACTATCTTCTTGTTGTAATCTTGATAATTAATGAAGCGTTATCCAGAATTCCCCCAAAAAGTCAAACTATTCTCTTGAAGTAACACAAACTCCTCTTGCTAAAGGTTGTATAAGTTCCACCGGAGTGGTTTTAAAAAAAAGTTTTTAGTGGCCACAAGATGTTAAACTGTGAATTGTTCAAAAATAAAGAACAGAAATGTTTCATCAGTTCCACTTTATTAATCTCAAATTGCCAGACTTAGCCTGGTGTCCAAGGTTGGATTTATTTTTATTGTGTAAGATATTTATGTCCACGGGCCACGACTCAGGTACCTATAAAGGATGTAGTACAAATAGCCTGCATTATTTTTCTTTTTGGACTTAATCACTGCCTGAAAATCAAACCGCTACCCGCCGTTTTCCTCTGCATCGCACACTAAATGTGTCTGGCATGTCTCATTGTTGCCTGTTTTTGTCGTAGCTGCAGAGGCAGCACAAACGGAGGCAGAAAACTACTCCGTGATGATGGGGGTGGGGNCACAATGGCACCCACTGTGACGCCGGAGCTCCCACTTCCCAAGAGAATTTCATGCCTTTCGTCTCTATTGTATTGATTTTCATGCCTGAAATTCTCTTATTCTCAAGGACGCTATAATGGATGCAATCTGATGTAAAGAATGGCTCGTTTCAGCGTGGGGTCGTCGGCGGGTTACAGTGAGATTGCACGCTCGAGGAGACTGCGGCGCTGTCTCTCTGCCTCTGCATGGACTCTCACCTGCTTCCAGCTCTATTATAGCAGTGCCAGATGGCTGAGCGGAGGTTTTCACAAAGTGACATGGCTCTCCTTGTTCCTTTATGGCGCGAGGGGTCACCTTACCACCGGCTCCCATTTCAGGTGACAGGAGAAAGATGAATGGAGCGGGGAATTCTGGGATGGGTAGTTTGTTTGTTTCTAAACGTCGGTACCTTTTTCCTCAAGGTCTAGGTGGAATCTCGTCGGAGTGCGACCCCGGAGCCAGAGGTCACACCCGAATCAGTGTCAACTAAATGACGTAGAAAGTAGGACGCCGGATACCAGTTTGCTGAAGAGCTGGTTTCCCCTTGTGACGCGAAACTCATTAATATAACAGATCACCACGGTAACGTTGCGAGGTCGTTATGCTCCGCGGTTTTAGGGTGAGGTCAGAGCAAGAGACGCTCACTGCAAGAGAACATATGAAAAAAAAAAAAACGCCCGCTGTCGTTCCCTTCAAACGAGTCTTGGTTGGAATGAAAACCATGTTTCAGTGGGCTGGACCAGAAAAACAAATTTAACAGATATAAAGAAGAGACAGACAGACGATCACGATCTTGATGTCTGCAAGATACCAGGTGACCTACTGAAGCAGTAAACAACCTCTGGCTCGGCGCATCTTAGGAAACACTAGTCGCTGTATGGACACGTTTCTCAGGTTCATTCTTTATTACTTTCAGCCTATTTGGACACGGCCTCGCTACCGCGCGAAACGTCTTACAAAGCAGAATCTGTCCAGAGTGGAGGTTATTTTTAATCTAACCATTGGTCGCGTTCATCCACAATTTTAGTCTTAGCAACTATTGAATGACTTGCTGTGAATAGTAGATACTTGTGGTTTCCAGAGGATGAATCCTGAACCATTTCAGTGATCCTCTGACTTTACTTTTTGTGGCAGCGGCAGCAACATCGTAGCATGTGATTGATGAATTGGTGCATTCATGGTCCCAAGATGACATACCAAAACAATTTTGGTGGTGATATATATATATATATATATACACCAATCAGCCACAACATTAAGACCACTGACAGGAGAGGTGAACAACATCGACCATCTTGTGACAATTCAGTGTTCTGCTGGGTAAGTTTTGGACCTGGCATTCATTCATGTGGATGTTATTTAGACATGTAGCACCCACCTAGACCAGACCAGGCACCCCCACCCCATAGCATTGACACTCCTTGATGGGAGGATGCAGGCACACACCAAAAACAGTTTAGGAACAACTCAAAAAAACATGAAGAACAGCAAAAGTGTTGATCTGGCCTCCAAACTCACTAGATCCCAAACTGATCAGGTATCACAGAGGCCCCTCCCCTCAACCCATAGGACCCAAAGGCCCCCACTAACAACATCATGTTGCCAGACACCACAGGACACCCTCAGAAGGCCCATGTCCATTCTCTGATGAGTCACAGCTGTTTTGGAGGCACAAGAGAGATGTACACAATATATTAGGAAGGTGGTCATAATGATATGCCTGATTGGTGTATATCATATGTATATTTTTTTTGTTTCTTCGCGGTGAAGATGTTCACAAATCCATGAATATCCCGTCTACATTTTCCTGGTTTCTCTGTTTGACATGGTGTGTTGAGGATTGAGTCGCTGGAAGGACAAAGAGACTGTCTGACATTGGCGTCACTGTTTGGCCTTGTCACTCCGGCATGTAGAACAATTACACGCGGATCTTCAAAATTGCTTCACGCTAATGGCCTTTAAAGAGAACTGGGTCACAGAGGCCTCCAGCTACTGTGATAGTACGTCCCAAATTGATTCCCCGAACGAAACCAGACCAAAGGAACGTGGAAGTAAATGTTCTCCGCTGTGAAACGTTCTTCAAACCACAGCGTATAGACCCGGGACTCAAACTGAAAAGATGTTTCGGCGATAAATCTTTGAAAAGGGGAAAATCCCGCACACAAGTATGAAATGCCTCTTAAAGGAAAACATTTTTTTTTTTTTTTTGTGGAGCTTTAAGGCATATGTACTATACATTCATGTCTCTGCTCACTGCTTCACTGCACTTTCTAATTGCCTGTGATGGTGGGCCACGTATTAATATTTAACAGATATCTAGAGGCGTAAAAAAAAAAAAAAAATTGAAGCATCACAATGCACCAGTCAGACTTTGATCCAGCTGAAAAGTTTGGATCGATTAAAACTAATTAATATTGTATTAAGGTGTTCTTTTTATTGACCGCTGTCTGCTGTCTCTGAGCTCCATACTGATATGCTGTTAGCTGAAGGTGAAGGTCTGCAGAAAAAAAAAAAAACTGTATTTCTGGCGCAGCTGCTACCGAGGTGCAAGGAGGAGGAAAAGAAGGTGAACTCACACTCGGCAGCGGGTTTACGAGGGATAGTTACGAGGGGGGTTCATTCGTAATTGATCGTGTGTATTTGGATGTTCAGGTGAGATAAAGATTTAAAACGAGGTGAACTTTACTTGCCCTTCGCTGTGGGTCCTTGAGCAAGACGGTGATGACTCGAGTTGCTCCCAGTAGGAATGACACCGATCAGGCGTAACATTATGACCACCTTCCTAATATTGTGCAGGTCTCCCTTGTGACATGGGCCTTCTGAGGTTGTCCTGTTGTGTCTGGCAACAGGACGTTGTTATTAGGGGGCCTTTGGGTCCTATGGGTTGAGGGGAGGGCCTCTGAGAATCATCCCACAGATACTTGATCAGTTTGGGATCTAGTGAATTTAGTGGAGGCCAGGTCAACATCTTTTGCTGTTCTTCATGTTTTTTTGAGTTGTTCCTAAACCGTTTTTGTGTGTGTGCCTGTATCCTGCCATCAAGGAGTGTCATTGCTATGGGGTGTCTGGTCTGGTCTGGTCTTGGTGGGTGCTACATGTCAAAGTAACATGCACATGAATGAATGCCGGGTCTAAAAGTTTCCCAGCAGAACACTGAATTCTCATGGTTTAAATGCTATTCACTTCTCCTGTCAGTGGTTTTAATCTTGCGGCTGATCGGTGTATGCGTGCGTTTGTGTGAACGAGTGGGCAGAGAGACTGTGAAGCGCCGAAAGAAAACACAAGACCGACTGAAAAGCCAAAGAAAGATATCTTGTGTCAGACAGGTTGTCTATGAGCAGGTGAGACTCTCTTACCAATCATTACCAATCCAGTAACCGCGCCCATTTACCAAATGACCCCTGGGGTGATCTCCACCCCATGGTTGGGAACCACTGCCTTAAGACAAACATTTACATAGCTTTGTTTCAGTTGTGTATGACAGTTTGTTACTAATTTGCCTAATGTTTCTAGGCAGTTGCAAAGACTAGTGATGAGCGTATACTACATTTTCAGTTAGCACCTGAGTAACCTGACGTTTTTTTAATCGCTATTTGTGCTATTTATGATCACGTCAAAAGAGTCAAAAGAAAGACTGTGAGGAATTAAATTTACACTTTCTAATAGAAGACAAACGTGTTGCCAGATTAATGATTTATTGGCGAGTAAAAGTACAACTAGCCTTGTGAAAGTTTAACTTCTAAATACGAAGGTTGCCTCAAATTTTCACGTTCTTAAAGATATTACCCTGCATCTCAATTTTATCTGCTTTTTAATTAACTTACAGGACAGAAAGATAATCTGCAGCTATCGATTAAAAGCAATTATCCGAGCTAAAAGCTTCACATATCTTTAAAAGTTCCTGCTGGATTTACTGCTTCTGCTGCTCCGTGTGACTCTGTAGTGATTATCTTTAGGTAGATGTGGAGTTTATGTGACAAAATAACTGATTCGACGACATCGCCTGGGTTTTTTTTTAGAAGAAGAAAGTGTGACGTTTTTAATCGTTTCCTGACACTTTTATAGACTTTAAGAATAGATTCACGGAGTAAGAAAATATTCTGCAGATTAATCCATAATAAAAACGAATGGTGTCTTTTCTCGGTTCCCGCCGCCGCTGCCGCGATCTGCACCCGTGATATCCGTCTCCTCTTGGACGCCGAGATGTAATATCACCGACTAATATTTTCTTGAGCCTCTCCATTGGCTCGACGCCGTCATATTTCAATCTGCACGAGATGGGTTTTTAGATTTCCGTCGGCCTCGTCCTCAGCTGTCAGTGGCGGCTCATTATTGTGATGTCAGATTGCGTTTGACTCAATTTCCCTTTTCGGCTGGTGGGGGAACTCTTCAACGTGACAAATATAAAAGTCATTAACTCCATTTTAGGGAGAATACAGAGGACGCTGTTGACCTTTAACCCCAAAGTCAGCCGAATGAAAAGGTGGATGGGTCGTGCAGGACATCACCTCGTAGCTTGGTCCCTGCAGATGTTGACAAGTGCTCCACACAACAGGGATGAGAACAATTTCTTGCTTTTACATTTCTTTTTTTTTCTTTTTCTTTCATTATGCGTGACATTTGCCAGTGTGGTGGGCGTTTCTGCACTTTCCTGACAAGATATCAGATGTGCAAGTGGTGGAGAAACGGAAAGAGAGAGAGAGAGAGAGAGGAAAAAAAAGTCTCCTCTATCTTTTTAATTAAAGTTGTCTTATTTTTATCATTCTTATCTTAGCAATGACCAGCTCCCCGTGTGCCGCCCTCGCCCCGTACTGAGCGCCGATTCGCACACGGAGTACGCCTCTTTAATTGCATATGCATGACCCCTTGTCTGGAAGCAGTCACTGTGTCAATAAATTATAGTAAAGGCCAAGGCTGCTATCTGGAATATTAATCATTCCTCTTCCTGTGCAAAGCTGTTTTACCCCCACTGCACGCCCTCTCTCTTGAATTAGCTCCGCGGACCACTTGATAGACCTTAAAGAGGTCCTTAAAACAACAGTTCAGCACTTTTGGAATTGCATTTACTCACTTTCTCGGTGAGAGTTAGAAGACGCGGCTTAGCTTGGCGCGAAAGACTGGAAACGGAGGGATGTATCTATATTTAATGGACATTATAGTCCGTGAGCATATTCACCAAACTATTACTTTTAACAATTTATTGAAAGCTTGTGTTGAACTTAAGGAAAAATCCTCCTACCAAAACGTTTCTACTTAAAAGGGAAAATTATGCTCGAAAAAGGGCCTGATAACACTTTAGAGCAACCAATGAAGGGCCACGCTTTAAATCTGAATGAAGGATAAAATAAAAATGAATGAAGCCAATGCAATGTGTAATGACAGATGAGGAAAATCCCTTCATGAAACATTTAAAAGCCAGTTGATGCAAAACCGTACTGAGCGGTTACACTCATCAATTTGTCCTCAACTGAACCGTATTACCTCCACCTCTAAAGGGACTGTGGTTAAATGATTAGTTTTTACTAATCTTTACAGGCCTTTTGTGTTGCACCTTTCCAAAAAGATAACTCAAAAACATGATGCATTCAGCAGGTATATTTAAAACAAAGGCAGCTTTCTCAAAATTATCTTTAAAACAGGCAAAGTTCCCATTCATGGAACAATTCAAATGAGATCATTTGCATTTTCCCACAGAGATGAGAATTCAAAATGACTAACCCTTAGAAAGTTAGACCCCCATCAACACACCAAAAACTTTTTTTTATTTTTTTTTTTTTTATTACAGTCAGTTATTTCGGCTCATCGTGTCAGGATTCACTCATAAAGTGTCCGCAGCTGCTGAATTAGTTTGATCAAAGTGAGCTGCGTTTGCATCTATGCAAACAGGTTAATAATAAAAGCCCGTCCTGCACTTTTATGCGGGCTAGAATGCAGACAGACTCTTGCAGCCAGCCTGAAATGGAAAACGGTTAGATAAAATTGGCTACTTCCTGGAGTCTGGAGAGTCACACACACAAAAGGAAGGGCAGGGAGATGTAGACACACAGAGAGGGAGAGAGAGAGAGGGAGACAGAGAGGGGAGGGGACAATGTGAGTCTGCAGCCACTTCCACAATCCCTCTGACAGACCTTTTTTCCCCCTGACTGATTGCTTCCAGACTGCCTTAAAAAGCGGCGCAGTCCCCCTGCACCGTTTGGGCTGCTGTGTCGCGCTCCTGCTCGGCGCCAGTGGGGGATCCTGGGACAATACGGGGGATGAACTATTGACTACCCCCATCCACACGCACACACACACACACACACATGCACACCTCTGTCCCCCAGCCCCTCACATCTCTACCATCATCATTACCAGCCATCCACCCCCCCACACCCCCCCATTGCCCTGCAGCGACACTGTCACATTAACATACTGCTCCCTGCACCTCCTCCTCCTCCTCCTCCTCCTGGATTACTCTCTGTTGAGGGGACTCTATTGAGCTGTGGAGGAGACACACATGGGCCATTGGAAGAAGAAGAAAAAAAAGTTTATTTATCCTGCTCATACATGACAATGAGGCTGCGGAGTCTGAGGGCCTGTAGCTACAAACGTCGAAAGCTTCTTCTTTTGCAGTTTGAAATGAGTTCGGTGTAAATTTATAGATTTATATACATTCAAATAACATTAATTTCACATCTAAGATAAAGGGTCGTGTATGCTGCCCTTAAATTACACTTTCATATATAAAAATAAATAAATATCTCTCTTAAATGAGTGTTTATGTCTCTTAAACGGTGCACAGTACAGTAATGTGATCAAATCAAACCCACAGCGCCTGCCATAATAAATATGGATCCAGCTTAAAACAGCAATAAAGTGGGCAGATCCCGTTATAGATCCGCTGCCGGGGAAGACAGGAAATTGATCCTCGGCTGATGGACTGCTCTGTCGGATAACTTGGGGTGGGTGGAAGCTGCCCCGTTGATAACTAAAAAAAAACAAAAAACGGACGGACTTGTGCGTTTGTCCCACCTGGGAAGCCGAGCGTCCAGAGGGCGGCAGCAGCGCGCTCCCATCTGGGTTTTGGGACGTCTTTCACAGGGACTTTTCTCACCCTGAGCCGGGACTCGCAGGCACATTTTATTTGCAGTCTTGCAGTTGGAGAGCCTAAATTTTAGCCCTGAAAACCTTAATCTGAGCCAGC
>JASGAT010361850.1:0-12933 GCA_030220025.1 Chelon auratus
TATAATATGCTTGTAAGTAACTTAAAATCAACGTATTAGCGCTTACAGGCTGCTTTTTAACAGTTAACAAGCTGCTTGTAAACTCTTAAAAATATGCTTATAAGTTGCTTACAAGCTGCTTGTTAACAGTTAGTGACAGGGAATAACTGTTAACAAGCTGTTAGTTATGCATTGTTAACGGCTTATTATGCACTGTTCCGAGTTAATAAGCACATGGTATTATAAAGCGTTACCGAAAACTTTTCTTCTGCAACAATTAAGGAGGAGTTCTACTGACCATTCATAGTACATTGTCATTCATGGATTTTCCAAAGAATGCCCTTTGATCTGTCTTTGTGTATGTTGTTTCCTTTCAGAAACAACTGCAGCCCCCACTACTGCATCTAATACAACTACTGCAATTGCATCTACCAGTGTCACAACAACTGCAACCCTCAGTACTGCAGCTAATACAACTACTGCAACTACCAGTGCCACAGCTACCAATGCTACAATCACAGCTGCAAGTATTGTCACCACAGCTACAAGTGCCACGACTACAACCTCTTCAGCAACTACTTCAACTGTTGAGGCAGTTACAACAAGGCGGTTGACTTTCAGATCTGCTGGAGAAACATTTACAAGTGAATTGCTGAATTCCTCATCCCAAGCGTTTATAAATCGGGCTAGTCTGTTGAGGTCAACTGTAAGTATCTTAAGGTGAAAATGTTTGCATTCCAATAACATGCAAACATTTCACCTTGTGTAATATTAAGTTACAGTATTTCTGCAATGTGGTATACTTCATTCTTCTTTTCGGCAAACATATTAATTTGTTACATTCACCTAAATCTGTGCAACGTTTAACTACACACAGAGAACTAAATAAAGTTGCTACAAACTTATTTTTTAATTATAAAAATCTGTTTTTGTTGGTATCAGTTTTTAAGAAAACGATGTTGCTTCGTATAGGATACTAAATTGTTGTTTATGAACTGCAGGTGGTGAGATTTGAAAAGAATCTAATATTAGTAATTTCTTCCACATAAATTGAATTGTGTGTGGACACAGAAGGTAGTCATTGAAATTGGAAAAGGTTCAAAATGAATCTGTGTCATCACAAAGCATAAATGTTATAGCACAATTACACTGTGAGATTGGAAAGTGAAGAAACCATCAAGCCATTAAACACAACACATGCATTTAAAGTTTGTTTGTGTTTCTGCAGCTTGAACCTTTCTACCAAAGAGCATTTTCTTCATTCTGCTCCTTGACTGTGATTTCATTCAGGTCAGGTTTTTTATGTTATGCTATGTAGAATCTTAAGAATACTGATTATACATTCAAACAAATAAAACAATGTTTTTGGTCAATCTTTTTGCAGTAATGGATCAATCATCAACAACATGGACCTTGTGTTTAGTTCCATATCTGTTCCTAACAGCACTCAGATTGCCACTGTTTTGGGCAATGCATCTTCCAACATCACAGGCTTCGACACTGACACCAACTCTATTTCTGTGGATGGCACAGGCAAGTCATTTTGAATGCTATCATATCACAAATAAATAGTATTAGGGAACTGCTTGTTAAAGCAATTCCTTGCTTCCTTTTCCTCAACATTTACAGCAGCATCAAGTCGAGTAAAACAGTCTAATCACCACATACTGTCTGGTGCTACTGCAATTATAATAATTCATTAGAAAACAAGGATGGACATGGATTATTTTAATAATCTTTGAGTTTTAACTTTTTGATGTAACCCATGCACTACGCAGCTTAACAAGACTTAAAAAGAACACAAACAAAGTATTTTATAATCATCATTTCTTCTCTATCAGTTGTTGCTACAGGACCAGTAACTACACAAGTTGTAGACTCATCAACAAATCTTGCAACGTCAACAGCTGAAGTAATGACAACAACCCCAGTTCCAACAACAACTACCGCAGCAACAACGAGACCTGCAACTTTTATATGTTTAATCGCAGCTCTATTTAAAGTCACCACACCGCCAACTCTGGCCCAGCTGGCTCTAGCTTCAGGTTCAGTGAGTCACAAGATCAGCCTTCTCACTGCATCCTGCCTGGGGCTGTTTGCATGGCTAGTGACAAGCCAGTAACTTCTTCTCCTGTGTAATCACGCTTACTCTTGTTTGAAAGAGGCCATTTTCTCAGAAAAGCCAGATATTTAATGCTCATCACACTACTAAGTTTTTATTAAGTTAATGAACATGGAACATTTTGAAATTTGTGCAGGCAAGAGATTAATCTAGTTAAATCAAAAATGTTTTACTTTGCAGTTAAAAGTAACCTTTCTGTAGATTAGAAATGTGTGTATAATTTATGCTTAGCCCTCAAATCGGCAAACTGCTGTCTGAAATTGATCAGCTTTTAGAGGGCATAGAGTTTTATTGAAGGGCATGGAGCATCCATAAAACTGTGTATGTTGAAAGAATGCACTGTCAATTATATTTAGTTGTATTTATGTAATGAATGCATTGCTGTATTCTGTGAGGTTTCTTATGGTTTGTACTATATGTGTCAGAAACAATGATCAGAACATAAAACCTTTGAAGAATGTGAATCATCTCTGGTGATGTTTCATAGTTTTGGTAGGTAAAGAGAATGTGCCTCGTCATGCCTCGAACACCAATGATGTTCACAGACAATAAAACTAATGTCATTAACTGTGATTGCTTTTCACAATAGTGTCTTACCGTTTTTTTTTAAATAATAATAATAATAATAATAATAATAATACATTTTATTTATAGGTGCCTTTCATGACACTCAAGGTCACCGTACAAAATTACATAATTAAAATACACAAAACTGTTGTTGTAAAAAAATAAACCATTGTCACCCTTTGTCATGCTCGTGAATCAGAAATCATCTCACCATCTCTAAAGACTACTAAAGACTAGTATCAGCAGCAGCATCATTCAAAATCAGAGCTTATTTCCGTGAAGCTACTGGAGTACCAATAATGTGTGCCATAAACCCGCCAAATACCTTTAGTTCGCTCATTTCTAGACACATTTACAACTTGCTGAATATAAGACGGGAGGAAGCAGTACCCTCTTCCTTCAACTTCATTCAGGTAATTTGATCAGTTCAACTTCTCAACTTACAATTCAAGCTTAAATATGATACTTCACGCTATATTGCTGTTTCTCCTTTTTCAGGAATGCATCGGTCATCACACCGCAGAGACCATCCGTTCCTGATAACACTCCATAGCAAGGAGATCCATCCTTGTCACAGTGTTTACATGGACATTAGTATTCTGCTCATAACCAGAATAGGTCAATCAGAAATAAAATGCCTCATGTAACCATCTCAATCAGAACAGACTAGCCAGATCTGGCTTGATTGTATTTTTCCACTTTCCAGGTGAGTTTTAAGCATTCATAATATTTTCCATAAAAATTGTTTTAGCAGCTAAGATCCACGTAAAAGGTCTGATCTTTTTAAATAAATAAATACATTTTCATGCCCAGGTTCGGCCGTCATGGGGTAAACATCCTGTGATGTGAGGGGTTTCTGGGAAGGCCAGAAACACAATTGCTGCAAAACAACAAGCTGTTCATTCAAAGATGAACAAATCAGCCATATCAATGTGCACTGGGCTGTTGAGAATGCGGTTTTGTCCTTGTTCTTCTAATATTTTATATTTCTGGCAGATTTGAGACTCTTGGGGCATGCAGCACAATTTCTGGGAGGTTGAAAAAATGTTCTCCATCTAAACGTAGCCAGTGTCATTGATCCATGTAAGTAACATTTACTGCTACTTGATCAGAAGCCACGCAATTATTTAACTAATATTTGGTTCCCCATCTCTTCTCATTTTCAGTTTCACGTATAGTGATTCACAAGACCAGCGTCCTCATTGCATCCACACTGGATACTGACAAGGCAGCAACTTCTTGCTCTCCAATTGCTCTCATTAAAAAGCTGTTGTTGTTTTTTTGTTGTTGTTTTTTTTTACAAAAGGCATACCAAGGCATCCAAGGCCCACTAAGCTTTTAAACATAAAATGAATGCTTAACTTTAAATTAAAAAACAAACAAAAAAACACTGTTGTAAAGTCTTAATTTAACACACATTCAGCTTGTAGAGGTTGCACAACCCTATGTCAAGTCATGGTTTAAGTAGGCTGTATTCATGTAAATCGTGCTTTATTTGGTTCGCAAAGTGAAAGTGGCTCAGATTTACAATCAGGAGATTTGATGAAAATGCAAATGTTGTGTTTACAGACAAACTAATGTAATTATCTATAATTACATTTTACTACAGTGTCTATAGTGCCAGACAGCCCAAGCCTTTATTGTGCCCATGAATCAGGCTTTTCCGAAAAGATGTGGAGTGGATCATAGTTTATTGAGGCCACGAGACTCTCATTAATTAAAAACTTCTCAGACAGCCTGAGACATTGTTTACCTCACCTCGAACTCAGTTTAAACACCAGCACCTACCAATGTCATCTATTTTTCCTGATGAAATGATGAATATCATAAATATGTCACCTCATTAAAAATTTCAAGTCAATCCTTTGGAAGTACACAATGTTTTTTGTGTTTGGGGAAAACATAAATAGAATGTTACAGGAGTCAGCACAGAAGATATAAATATGCCAGTTTCATTTCTCAGAAATACCCAGATAGCCGTAACATGTGAACGTGTCTCACAACTGGTGCTCTGAAAAAAACATGCAAAATACCTGCAAGATTCAAATCACTGGGCAAAGGACTGCACTGACCTGAAGCTATCTTGGTCATTATTTTACATAATTACATGACAAACTGTTCCAACTGATGCAGATTCTCACGCTCACAGGCTCTCTCAGCAGACCTGACAGAGGCTGAATGTTGAGCTTAAATATACATATCAGCGTTAGAAAGACACCCGCCTTTCCAAATGCGTGTGTGTTAAGTTTTGCCTCATTCTTTTTGTGCAACATTTACACATTCACACTCAACAAATGCAGTCTGACTTTTGCCACATTACTAATAGGAGATGAAAGCTTGTTTGTTTCTCCTAACACCTAAAACCAGCTATTTATTGAACTTTTATAGCTATCATACAGCAGCATCAGCTCATCATTCACACATGTAGCTTGGTACTAATTAATAATTGTAATTACACAGAGATGCATGGGTGCGCTGTGAACATTTTAGCATCTTCATCTTAACATTTTAGCATGTAGTTAAAACCAGCATGCACACTGCCTGTCACAGGTTTGCTTGATCAGGCTAATTTGGCATCATCAACACCATTCAATCGCTGTGTTTATGTGGATACAACCTTTGTTGGAATTCTAATCTCAGCCATGGTCATTCCTGTGATGGCATCCTCAGTTTACCTGGATCAATGTTTAATTTTCTGACCTTTTCAAAAATCGCTAGTCGCTGCCCTTTGGTGCAACCACACCATTTGCTCTCTTCATTTGTGACATACAGATTGAGAAAATCTTTGTTCTCCATTTTACTTAGATCTTATAGATCATAGATCTTAGCTGAGAGAGGCTTAAAGAGTGTCCTCGCTGGATCTCTGTCATCCATCAGACACTTCATCGAGTCTCACCACCACCCTTTTGGGTAGAAGCATTTAAACAACCACATTATAATCACAAATTATTTCACATACATAAACCAAAGCCATATTGTTCTGCTTCAAAAGGGATTTTCAATTTTTTGGATAGGTCTTATAAAAAAACTTAAAAGATAAAAAGTTAAATGACATTATAGCTAAAGATTATGCACTGTACTTTGTACGGACTCTGGATTCTGTAGGTAATCTCAAAATTGTAGAAAATGAATTCCCCAGGGTGAAGAGGGTTCGATTCTCTGGGGCTTCACAGTGACTAACCCTCCATCCGACCATGTAATCTTGTCATACAATTGCATAATGACAAAATAAAACACTTTACCTTTACCTAACCACACCCAGAATCATAGCTCAGTCTTTGTCTCCTCCTGCTCCTCCTCTCTGTGATGCACTTGTGTCTTTTATAGATCACATCTATTCAAAAAATAAATAACATAATATTGTGGCCGATCGTTATAATATCATTAAAAACATCAACATTTCTTTATAAATCCCTATAATGAAGGAAGCTATATGATTAATGCTGCAGCCATCTAACCTTGTCACAAAATGTTTTTAATAAATCAGCACTCCTCTAAGCCCTAACATCTGCTGACAGAGCTGATGACATATTGATGGTCCCAGAGAAGATGAATGTAGATGTATTCCAACCAAATCCCTCTTTAAGGTTCATCGTTATTTCACTGGTTTTGCATAGCAGAACAGCCTCATCTTACACAGGCTCCTCCATCCTTTCAGCATCAGAAAGACTTGCTCTAATTACTCTTTGGAATGAAGCCTTTCCTAAAGAAGAGGCCTCACCCAGTGTTTTAAGCATATGTCCATTGTACGGTACAGGTCCTACAATGAATGTAACACAAAACAAAAACATTAACGGAAAGGCCTGGCAATGTGCCATATGCCCATGGCTACCAGACTCCAGGTAGTCATAACACACAAAGAAATGCAAGCAAAGTATTAAAAATTATGATTTATTTTGATTAGATTAACCAGTTTTTGTTTTTAGTTTTTGTGGTCTGTATGAAGACAATTAGTTTATATTGTTCCACTCTCCTATTACATTCTGATCTGAGGACCAATGTTTTATCCTTTTCTGGTTACATGTCCATAGATTTTCCCCTGGAGTATGGTATCTACTTGTAATATAGTATTAACCATCTGACTACCTGATCTATAGAATATAGAATTCAGGTTGCATCAGACCAGAATAAAACCATAGATCTCAAAGCTGTGAGCCCCACAGACCCCACTGATGTCAACTGAAGAAAAATGCCAGTTTAGTGGGAGCAAGGCCTAGAAAAAAGTATGGTAAACAAAAATATGGTACACAAAAATAGTTTGTCAGTGGCATGTGATGAAAACAACAATGACAAAAACCAAGATTAAAACACTGATTCACAGTTTCAACATAAAAAAATGCATCCACCATGAATAATCCTACTTACCAAGGAATTAAGTTATATTAAAAAAAAGAAATACATGAAACCGAAGTATTATAACGTTCTATCTGTTAATTCTTATTTTATTTTATTTTTTAAATATACTGTAACATTAACATTATTAAGAAGTTAATGGTTCTGGGAACTCTAATATCAAAGCTTATAGCATGCAACTGAATGTAAATGTGCATTTTTTAACAGATTTAAAAGAAGAAAGAATGGGTGTTGGATTGGTGATATCACTTTTCCTGGTGCTAACAGGTGAGCTAAATGATGACAAGCCTATTTACTATTATTCTAAATGCACTGATGCAAAACAGGGGGAAATCAGTACAAAACATAATCTGTATATCATGGTTCATTGCTGAAGGTATTAGGTGTTGAATGACTTTCAATTTTTTAAAGTCGACTAATATATGGTGAAAGTCCAGTAGACGTCTAGTCATGACGTCACACATAAAAACACAGAAAACACACAAGCTTATCAATACTGTGCACTGCAGATATGTATAGCCTATAAATTGGCACCACGTGCTGTAAAATAGGATAATGTACATTCTGAAGTTTTGAAATGTGTTAATGAGTGGAAGGAAATTAAAGAAATGGTTAGGGTGTTAGGAATTACTGAGATACTGTAATGACAGAACAAGCACACTAATTTAGATTCAAACAAAGTCCAACATTTGCGAAATATTTAAACAGTCATGTTTGGTATTTAAACTGATGTCTGATATTCTAAAATTTTACCAGCTTGTGATTAGTGGATTTAGTGGAAAATTAAGTACTTAAAGAATTCATTTTTGTACATTTCCAATAGTTGCTGTGAAACCAGCATGTACTGAAACAACAACCACAGCACTAGCTACAACAACAACCGCAGCAATCACAACAACCACTGCCTCCACTACAACAACAACTGTGTCAACCACAACAACCACTGCGTCAACCACGGCATCCACAACAACAACAACGGCACCAACTACAACAACGAATGCATCAACTACAACAACAACCTTTGCACCAACAACAACCACTACACCAACTACAACAGCTACTGCATCAAATACAACAACAACCTCAGCACAGACTACAACAACAATCACTGCACCAACTACAATAATGACTGCACCAACAATGACAACAACCACAGAACTAACAACAACCACTGCACCCACTACAACAACGACTGCACCAGCCACGGCACCCACTACAATAACAACGGCACCAACTACAACAACGACTGCATCAACTACAACGTCCACTGTACCAACTACAACAACCACCACACTCACTACAACAATGACTGCACCAAGCACAGCACTGACTACAACAACTGCATCAACTACAACAACAACAGCACCAAATACAACAACAAATGCACCAACTACGACAACAACCATTGCACCAACAACAACCACTACACCAAATACAACAGCTATTGCACCAAATACAACTACTGCAATTTCTACAACATCGACAGCACCAACTACAACAACCACTACAGTCAATACGACAACCACTGCGCCCAACACAACAACAACCACGGCACTGACTACAACAATCACTTCACCCACTACAACAACAACCAATGCATCAACCACGGCACCCACTACTATAACAACGGCACCAACTACAACGACTGCATCAACTACAACATCCACTGTACCAACTACAACAACCACCACACTCACTACAACAACAACCCCTGCACCAACCACAACGACAACCAAGGTACAGACTACAACAACAACCACGGCACCAACTACAACATCAGCCGTGCCAACTACAACAACAACGTCTGTACCAACTACAACAACAACCACTAAATCAACCACAACTACAACCACTGCACCAACCACAACAACCACTATGGCATCAAGTGTAGCCCTTGCAAAGAGAGTTGTGACGTTCAGATCAGTTCATGACACATTTACAGAAGACTTGCTGAATACATCATCAACGGTCTTTAAAAATCGAACATCCACAATAAAGAGACAGGTAAGCCTTCTTATTCGGGCAGATATTCCTGTTTCATCTTAAATCAGCAGACTCAAACTCAAAAAGAAGTTAGAATTTAGACAAATACAACAAAGCTTAAACGTCTATAAAATAACCTGTGGCTAGAAATGAATAATAAAAAATACATTATATGAGGCTTTTCCAAAGGTTGATCACACACAACACATTCAACATTTTTCTGTTGCAAAAATCTTGGCCCACACCGGACCCACCCAGATTAATTAAGTTTGTGTTCTAATTTGCCCTAAGTTTACAAATTAAACTAATGACAATGAGACAATTAAAAACACCTCACTTCACAATCGAGCTCATGTTAACATGGAACAAACAATAGTTTAAAGAAAGTTTGTATTTTGTTTTTGCAGCTTGAACCCTTCTACCGACATCAGTTTTCTGCTTCTTTCAACTCCTTGGATGTGGTGTCTTTCAGGTAATTTGAATATTTTGACTAATCATTTTCACGAATACTGACTTTAGTCAGACATTTCACAAACTGTTTTTTTATTTTGGCAGACGTGGATCAGTCATCAACATCATGGACATAATGTTTACAGAAACATCTGTTCCTGACAACACTGAAATTCAGAATGTTTTGATCAATGCAGCTTCAGCCGTTACCAACTTTGACATTGAAGGCAGCTCCATCACCGTTACTGGCACATGTAAGTATTGATTAGAGTTAAATGAATATAAAGAATCAAAAGTTCCTCACTTATTTCTTAACCTAATGTCTGGTTCCCTTTCCCTTCTCACTTTCAGCTTCAAGTATAATGAGCCACACGATCAGTCTCCTCACTGCATCCTGCCTGGTGCTGTTTTCATGGCTACTCACAAGCCAGCAATAGCATCTATGCTGACTTCCATTATCTATCCAATATCCAATAGCCAACTGACATGAATGCCATCACTGGTTTGATAAAGGACTTTGCTGTCAGTAAAATCAGCAGTCATGGTCATTTTAGGCTTCAAATTAACTTGCTTTCTGACAATGGATAACTTGCTTACTGACAATGAATCACTTCTCTTCTTCATTGTCCAGGATTCTGTTCCAGACAAAATAACATAGCCAACTGCCATTTTGTGTTCACACTACCAAAAGTTACAAAAGCACAGAAATTAAAAACAACTGAGAATACACAGCTACATTGTTGTTCACTGTTGAAGTGTTGCCCACGCTGGTTTACATTGTTGGATGTAGTCATCAATTTAAAAAATAAATGGTGAAATATGCACACATGATTGGCTGACACATCATCACGTCACTGGAATGCTAAAAAAATATGATATTTGCCATGTAACAACAATAATCAGGTGCAAATTTGTTACTTCATGTTGTTGGCTTTCATTGAAAGTCCCTTGAAAAATCACTAGAATAATAAATTAGTCTAAAATCACCATATATTGAGTCCTGGGATGTCAGAAAGTAACAGAACTACTGACAAGAGTTGAAATGTATTCTGCTTAACTGCTTTAGCAAAATGTAACTTAGTGGAGATAAAAATAAATATCTTGTTTAGATTTGGTCTACAAACAAATATTACTTGTTAAAATGTTATTGCAAAATTGTTGCTGTTCTACTTTAATTCTAAAATTATCTAAACATGTTCTGTAGTTTGCAAATGCAGTAAAATGTATGTTTAAGTTTCACGTGATAGCATAACAAAAGATAGCACAGTATGTAACAGAATTGTAGATAAGGGGGAAAGTGTTTTTAACACAAACAAAGCATGAAAGGAAGCTCAATGGCGGTTGCTCAAACACATAGACCCAATATATAGCTTTATTGATAGTCATGGCATACGTATATCAAGAGAATGCTTTATTAATTTTCAAGATGTATTTATTTACTCATACAGGTCTATATTCTGTGGGATTTTCTTGTAGCCTGTGTAATCTTTGTCTTTACAATGATCAGAATACAAGATCTTGAATATAAAATGTCAACAAATAGCAAAAAATGTGATTTTTTGCTAATCTTGTAGAGATAGTGGATTAGACTGAAGGTCAGGGGCTTCAATGAAAATCCCAGTGATGTTCACATGTAATACGCTTAATTGTTATTTTTCTCTTTCATTTATTCTTGCATTAAACAATAAGAGATGACTAAAAAATACTCGAGAAATGTGTGCCAAATCTGTTCTTCCCCAGATTAATGTGTTGGTAATTTGCATTTAATGTTATAGTCAGTTCTTGTCTACCTAAGATCATTGATGAAATGCATTCTGTCTTTTTTCTGTCAAGAAAGGAGGAAAATAATTCTTTCTTCATCTGAGATGGAAACTTTTCTTAATTAAATTTAGTTAAGGGTAAGCAGTGGTTTTGCCTGCCTATGAAAAGCACAACCCATGAGGCAAATCAGGAGAAAAATTTGAATAGCTGGGGGAAGGTGAGAACAATTCAAAGGGTTGGAAAGCATGGAAACCCATGTAACTTAATACTGGAGTACATCAGTCTCTTCCACCTCTCTTGCCTTTGCAGCTATATTTGAATAGTTATACTACCGCTACACAACAGTTTCACTAGAAACGATCAGAAAGTCGAACTGCTGCCTTGTGGTTCTATGCCTATGACAACCAGCCAAATTGGAGTTGATTTCACCATGTCTGTCCAGACCTGTATAATAAACTGGATTTGGTGAGGAAAAACAATTACATTGACCTTTGACCACCAAATGGTAATTAGTTCACCCTTGACTCCTTGACCTCCTTGTGTCAAATTTGAAAAATAAATAAATAAATAAATTAAAAAAAAAAAAAAAAATCCCAGAAGGTGGCATAGATGGAGTACCTGGTGGGACCATTTGTTGCTTTTAGCCAGACAGTGGTCATGGATTTGGTGACAAAAACTTGAGCTACACTTCAATCAGTTCATAAAAAGGCATTTACAGCATAAATGTAAATCCAGATTCATTCATTCACCTGCTTAGTCCTGTTAAGGGTCACGGAGGTCTGCTGGAGCCTATCACAGCTGTCATGGTAAATGGCCTTGCTTTTATATAGCGCCTTTTTACCTATTGGTACTCAAAGCGCTTTACAGTCATAGAAACATTTACCCATTCGCTCACACAAGCACACACACATTCACACACCAGTGCCATGCACTGGGAGCAACTGGGGGTTCAGTGTCTTGCTCAAGGACTCAAGGACACTTCGGCATGTGGCACATTCCGGGGATCGAACCGCTAACCCTCTGGTTCGTGGACAACCCGCTCTACCTACTGAGCCGCAGCTGCTCCCTAAATCCAGATTTGAGGATGGTTAAATTGTGTAAACTGAGCGTGGCAATGGAGGAGACAATCATGAAATAATATGTGAAAGATTTAGAATACTGATTTTCCAGGTGGACAAAAAGTTCAATGTTATTGTTCAACGGCTGACTGGTAGCAGCAATGTGGGACACACTGGTTTTTACTCACTTTTTACAGTTTTTGCCAGTTGCTTTAACACTATAGACACTTGCTTAAACCAAAGTAACATAACTTGAAGTTGTTGTTACTATACCTTAAACAAACTGTAACCATACCTTAAACAAAAGCGCTGCTTTGCACTTTAGTCGAAATTCTGTAACACACTTGCCCCTTTCTGCAAGACACTTGCTGCTGTACACTACACACTATTTCCTACATAAGACAATGAGCTCAACACACATACAACACACATTGATTTATTGAAAGCACTTAGACACACACCAGAAATTACTTACTTAGAAAACTGAACACCAATTAGCCAGCTACAAAAAGACCTCAGGTAAGCCATTTTGAGAGCTTTGCAAGCATGGAGAGCTAGAGGAAGAGGAAGACAGAGAGAGAGAGGAGGACGTGGTCGAAGAGGCCATGCAAGGACCATTATTTCGGATGACATAAGAGCAACTTTGGTGGACCATGTCAT
>JASGAT010361854.1:0-22809 GCA_030220025.1 Chelon auratus
ATATTGCACAAGTATTCACAAAGTATTCACAAAATACAGAGGTAAGAGGTTGCAAATAAATTAACGGCATCTAAAATGTTAAAGGTGAGTGACTAACACTCAGCAGGAGGAGTTATAAAGTTTGATGGCCACAGGCAGGAATGACCTCCTGTGACGTTCTGTGGTACATTTTGGTAGGATGAGTCTGTTACTAAAGGTACTCCTTAGACTGGCCAGTGTGTTGTGGAGTGGGTGAGATGTGTGGCCAGTGTGTTGTGGAGTGGGTGAGATGTGTATGATGTTGGTAATACTGATTGAAGGACAGTCATAACCCACCACACCCACTGCCCCTTGAGCACTCCTGCCTCTATCAGCATGGATACAGAAGCACACACACACACACACACCCACAAAGTCAATTAAGCACTCCCATGCTGTGGAGTTTGCAGGAAGAGCTATTACACTGCGTATCCTACATGTACACAACAGTGCAGAGCCAAGCAGATTAGTCATTCACTCTGTGAGTGAACCTTTGATCTATTTCATTTAAAACAGTGACACACTGGAGGAGTAGGTCTTTGTGTAGCACATCATTACATATCCATTAACAAAAAAAATCATACGAAATTTTCAGTTTTCCCCTTTTCGTCTCCTTCCCTCGAACTTCCAAACATCCAACTGTCGGCATTACAACACCTTTTCATGAAACAAGCACCTTGTTGAACCATAACACAAGTCTTGTAACTGGAGGACGACAGCAGCTGTGAAACTGAAAAAAGACGTTTTGAGGACCTTCAGACAAGGTGGAGGGGCTATCTCAGGGTGCAGAGAAATGCAGAGATGAAAAAACAGATCGTGAGGTGATAAGATATATGAAAAAAAGTTTCCATTACCGCCCTATAGAGATGTGGCGCGCGGCTAATCTGTGTGATGGACTGCGTGATGTGGAGGAAGTGGTGTTGCTTGGTGTAACTGCAGCGCATCGAGGGCTGAAAAGGGAAGAAGAGTGCCGCACCGACGCGCTCCTCAGATCAGGTTTGACCCGTTCCTATTTCCCTCAGGAAGCCTCCACCAAACCGCCTCCAGGGCCAGAGCCAAGGCCAGGGGTTTGGCCCATCTTCCGATTTATTTAGCGCAACACATGGATGAGAGTGTGCCCGCTGCGACCTAGAGCGCAGCGCAGCAGCAGCATGAGGAGGATGGTTCAGACCACTGCAGAGGAAGGACGGATGCCTTCACACGCCATAAAAAAAAGAAAAATCCGCCACAATAACACAGCACCGCCTCCGTATCTCCAATCACAAACTTCAAAAAAACACTAATTACGCATTTACACTCCCGCGCGTAACTTCAGCCAACATCAACAAGAGGAAAACCAGAGAGGCGCAGAGAAAGATTGGGTGAACGGGAAATGAAGTCTGGATTTTTTTTTCTTACCTCCCGATGTGAAGTGAAGCGACAGCGGCCGCAGTGAGTGGGTGAGTGAGTTGAGGAGCCGTGAGCCGGAGACCAAACAACACCAGATGAGAGGCGGCAGCAGAAAACACTGACTGCATGACTTCCTGTGGGCGTACTGTCAATATAAAAGCCCCAGAAACGCGAAAACCAGCAATAACGTTCACATTAAACATATAAACCGTCTTTGACATTGACTTAACATTATATGCTCAATATATATTATATTTACTAAAAAGCCATACACAATAACATAAAGACGAAGAGGTACTTAAAATACAAAATAACCCCTATATTATAAATATATTGTAAAATAAGTCCTGATAGTCTGTGTATTGACACTGCATGAAATATCATACTAGGTTGGCTGCACAATATATATGTCAAATGTGTGCTTTCTTGTTGACATTAATGAATATAACACAAAGGTTGTTTTACTAAAATAAATAAAAATACTAAGGGGTCAGCATGTTCTCCCTGTGTCTGCGTGGGTTCTCTCCGGGTACTCCGGCTTCCTCCCACCATCCAAAGACATGCTCATTAGGTTAATTGGTGATTCAAAATCGGCTGTAGGTGTGTGTATGAATGGTTGTCTGTCTCTCTGTGTTAACCCTGCGATGGACCCCCGCCTCTAATGACAGCTGGGATAGGCTCCAGCAGACCCCCGTGACCCTTAACAGGAAAAAGCAGGTACAGAAGATGAATGAATGAACTAAAGGGTCATAACGTGAAAACTGAGAAGTAGTACAATAAAATAAATTTAAATGAAATAAAACAAAACTGATGGGTCGGCACAGTGGCGTGGTGGTTAACACTGATGCCTCACAGCAAGAAGGTTCTGGATTCTGGGGCCTTTCTGTGTGGAGTTTGCATGTTCTCCCTGTGTCTGCGTGGGTTTTCTCCGAGTACTGTGGACGCCTGTGGATTGTACATGTGAGACTGGTGACCTGTCCAGGGTGTACCCCGCCTCTCACTCAATGACAGCTGGGATAGGCTACAGCAGACCCCCGTGACCCTTAACAGGACTAAACGGGTATAGAAGATGAATGAATGAATGAATGTAAAACTGAGTGGTTGTTTAAATAAAATAAAGTTTAACAAGGGGGTTGTGTGTGATTGTTTTAAACTTTTTAAAATAAAAAATGTCACAGGATATAACTGAGTGGTTGTGTTAATAAGATAAAATAAAATGTCATAAGATGAAACAAAGTTGCTGTTTTAATAAAATAAAATAAAATTATGTAAATGGTTCATTAACTACAGCTGTTATAAAAATATAAGAAAGTAAAAAGTCTTATATTTACTTCTGAAACAGTTGAGATTGGAAGCATATTGAGCTTTTATCTTGCACTAGTGACATGTTACTAGTGCAAGATGTTACTAGACAATGAGGAAAAAGATTATTCCAATGGGGAAAAGACTATACTAATAATTTTAATTTAGATTTCCTGTTTTTCACATCATTATGCATGTTAAGCATTTATTAATGCTGATAACCCCCCAAACGCTTTAATACTTAAAATACATTTTTAGGCCTTAAGAACGTTTAGCCTGCCTTTATTTTGAAGGGCAGAGTGCTCCACATCCGAATGAAACTCTCTACCTTGAAACAGCTGATATCAAACTGCTGCTTCCTCTGTTAAACCACGCCTGAAATCTTCTGTAGCTTCTTTACTAAGAATGAACTTAGTTACATGAAATAAATCTAGAAAAATACTGCAAACATCATATAAATGTATATAAACTGCACTTACTAGCAAAGTATTGAATTATTAACTGGACTTTATAAGGATTACTCCCCCTTAAACCACATGCACACTACAAACACAAAGTTATCCGCATTCATCTGCAGAGAGGAGCTGACGTCTGCAATCAGCTGAACCACATAATCAGTCTGTCCTGAACGCTGTGTTTATGTGGGAGGAGGCAGGTCCTGCGTCTTGTCTCTGACCTGTTACTGTGTATGTTGTGGTATTTCAGGGATGTGTAAAGGATTTATTTATTTATTTATTTTATTTTATTCATTTATTTATTTATTTATTGCAACTTACTTCTGGTGGAAGTACGGTGTAGAAATACTGATGTGATCATACTTGACCAACTAAACGTTTTGAAATCCAGATCTTGTGCTTGAGAATGAAACAGGGAACTGAAATCACTTTTTGTTTAGCGTCCAGTCGTTTTGATTCACAGTAACAGTGTAATTTAGACCATAACATTATGACCACTGACAGGTAAAGTGAATAACTCTGGTGATTATCTGGTTATCATGCCTCCTGTCAGTAGGTGGGATATATCAGGTAGCAAGTGAACATTTCATTTTGTTCTCATAGTTGATGTTAGAAGAAGGGAAACTGTTCAAGTGGAATAATTTGAGAGACTTTGACAGGGACCAAATTTTGTTAGCTAGATGACTGGGCCAGGGCATCTCCTGAACTGCAGCTCTTGTGGGGTGTTCCTGGACTGCTGTGGTCAGTACCTATCCAAAGTGATCCAAGGAAGGAAAAGAACCAGAGGGTCATGGACATGGTCTGATCAGGAAAATGTTTCGGGAATGGTTTCAGGAACACAGCGTCCCAGATCTCAGACCAATCCAGCATCTTTTGGATGTGTTGGACAAACAACTCTGATCCATGGAGGCCCCACCTCTCAACTTGCAGGTCTTGCAGGATCTGTCTGTCACCAAGATACCACAACACACCTTCAGAGGCCTAGAGGAGTCAATGCTTTGAAGGTTCAAGGCTGCTTTGACAGCAAAAGTTTGAACTACAATTGTAGTCATAATGTTATGATGATTTATGTATGCTGGCCCTGAGAGGTCAAATACTAAAACTGCTTAAAGAAGCCCTTTCTATCAAAAGAAAAGAAACAGGAACTGTGGTCTATTTCTGCTGGAATGAGAACCAGATACAGGGTCATGGATGGTGGAGGGTAACTGGTGCACATGGAGAGAGAAGGCTGACCGATGTGCTCCAATCCAACAAACGAGGTACTGTAGCTCAAACTGTTGAAAATGTTGACCCTGGTTCTGATAGGAAAGAGTCACAACACACAGTGAATCACCGTTTTTGTATATGTTGTTGTTTTGTTTGGGGCTGTGTAGCTGTAGACCAGTCAAGGTGTGCTGTCCCCTGTCCACTGATGAAAGCCCATCGACCACTGAAACAATGAAGAAGGTGGCCTGGTGTATCATTTATATTTTTTTACTTATATTTTCATTACTTATGTGAATTCTTTGGTATAATTCTAAATGAATTGCTCCATCAATGATGGCAAGCCATCGGATCTATGTTTGTTCTTGGACTTGTCTGTTTTTTATCACTGGAGGTTGGTCTGGAGGTTGGTCTGGAGGTTGGTCTGGAGGCACGTGCATACACACCTGCAAACACACCTGCAAACACACCTGCAAACACACGTGCAAACACACCTGCAAACAATGGAGCCTCATCAGCCACCTACTCACCTTGTCAATATAATCCTGGTTCACGTGTCACCAGATCGTCTGCTTACCATAGTGGTACAGTCCAGTGGCTTATGTCTCTAGCTATTTACTCTACTACTGCATTACTTATTTTTGTTTCCTTGTCTTCAGCTCCCGGATCCAGCAACTCACCAGTTCCGTTGTGATCTCCTGGGAATTCTCACCAGCTCCACCAGTCTGCCAGCCTTCCTCCCTGCACCTCTTCCCCTGCTCTCCCTGGATACCCCACAGCCTGGTTCTGATCCACCTGTTCCCTGTTTTCTACAATAAACCGGTTTTATCACCACAACCTCTGGCCTTGGGTTTGTGTCTGAGGATAAGAGTCCAAATTATGTCGGCAGGCGTGACACCTGGACCAGATGCAGGCAAAACTGTTTTACTTTGGTATCATCTGTCCACAAAATATTTTCCCCAATAGTCTTCTGGCTTGTCCACGTGATGTTTAGATCTTTGTTGGTCGACCACTCCTGTGAAGGGTAACAGTCATCTTAAATCTCCTCCATTGTTCTCAATCTGACTGTGGTTCTGTGGATTCCAAACTCTTGAGATTGTTTTGTAAACTTTATCAGCCTGTTGAGCAACAACAAATCTTTTTTTCTGAACTTCTCAGAAAGCTTCTCTGTCCATGCCATCATATGCTTCCACAAACCTGTGTTGTGAAGATCAGACTGAGACAAATTGAATGAAAAAAAACTTTTTAAACAAAACGAGGCACTGAACCACACCTTATCAGTCTCATCACATTGATTGGAAACACTTCTGAACAGATGGACTCTAGTTTGACCTTGACATTAACTTGTAATCCTAGAGGTGCAATTACCTCTACTGCTCACAGATTTGTAGACATAAACAAAGTATATTTCTGTTTCATTGGTTCCTGGTTTGAGTTAGGTTAATTGCTAATTCTAAATTGGTCATAGGTGTGCATGTGAGTGTGAGTGGTTGTCTGTCTCTCTGTGTTAGCCCTTCAATAGACCGGCGACCTGTCCAGGGTGTACCTCTCCTCTTGCCCGATGACAGCTGAGATAGGCTCCAGCCCCCCTCCCCCACCACCACGATCCTTCACAGGACAAGCGGTTACAGAAGATGAATCTTGCAGCAGCTGCATGCAGCACTCACAGCCTCTGCATGTTAAAAGACCTGCTTCCAGCCCTGCAGACAGACCTGGCTAATCCTTTGATATACAGTCCTATTATCAGTGCAGTTAAACCACTCCGCTATCTCATATTCAAACACTCTCCCTCCATTTTTCTCTCTAGTCTTTATAACCACCCACACTGAAAGACACATCAGAACCCTGAAGGCCTTAATTTGCTTTGCTGCACCAAAATTGTCCATTGCTCCCACACTACACACACAGCAGAGCCCAATGTCTTAAAGTGAATTAAGCCACATTAAAGAGAGTTTAATTCTACTGCTCTATCCTTTAGTTTGTGGTGAGCATCACCCGAGCTCCTCATTTGCATTCTGAAACATCACAGCTGCAGCGACAGATAACATATTTGCGTCAAATGATGCAAACACTGTTTTACTACCAACGTAAGGATATTAGTGCTACTACTGTTGTATTACCTTTACATTTCTGTAACAACTGCACTTACATTTAGACCGTTCATTTGGTACACCAGTGAACTAAATATTTTTCTAACCGAGAACACTCCAGTGTTTAATTCAATCCTGTTCAACAGCACCACAGACTCCTCCACAATGATCATCCAGTTGAATTACCACCTTTCTGATGCTGTTTCAACATCAACTCAACATTAAAACAGTCATGAAGGAGGATTTAGTGCAGGACTGTTATGGTAGAAGCAGCGCCGTAGAAAGAGAAATCTCACATCTATGGCGCTGGGTAGAAGGCATTCAATAGTGTACCTATTATTTTGGCAAGTGAGTGTATCTCTACTTTCAATTTTAAGGGAGTATTTGGTTACATCGCTGTTCTGCAGTAACAATGAAAATAACACAGACTTATCAATAGTGATGGTTGTAGCTGACACCTGTACAGATTGATAATCATCACTTCTTCGTTCCTCATCTCGAAGCAGATAGTTTGAACTAAGCTGAAAGTGTTTAACTTGCTCTACAGCCTCTAAGTCCACCTGTTTGTTTTTTCTCTCTCCTTAAATATTCACAGAAAAGGATGTTCAACCTTTAAAAGAATAGTTTAATGCAATAATTTAATGGGAATAACTTGGTAGATAAAATGTTTCAGAAAACACCGCATACACTTAGGCAAAGACTGGTCCACCCTAAAGACAAAAAACCCAGGCAAAAACAGAGTAATGTGGTGTACACTATTCAGTGCAGTGAGGAGTGTACAGACCTATACATTGGGGAAACCAAACAACCCATCCACAAACGCATGTACCAACACAGGAGAGCCAGCTCTTCAGGTAACGCTCACCCCGCTCACCAACAAGCAGTTCCAGAAAATTAATGAATGAATGTTTCTCAACTGTGTAGCTGCATATTTTTTATATGTCAAGAAGCATGCTTCTCATCTGTGTAGATGTACGTTTCTTAAATGTGGAGCTGCATTTTTTCTCATCTTGCAGCTGCGTGTTTGTGATCTGTGGTTCTGGCCTAACCTTCAGTGTCTTTGTCAGTGTCATGTATTTCAGATGTGAACACCGTCAGCCTTGAGGCTCTGCTCAGAGATACAGGTGATACAGGTGATACAGGTGATACAGGTGTTTGTGTGTGTGTGTTCACATTCCAGAGAAGCCAAACGTTCTTGAACACTACAGGTCTCACTGAAAGAAGAGCAGCAACATTTCTGTTGTTTGTCGAACTAATCTTTCTGAATACTCATACTTTGGGGAAGAAGGTGGCCTTTCTCCTCTGAGTTCTGCAGGTGGGGGAGTGGAGCCGTCGTCCAGAGGGGAGCCACTGAAATGCTGAGTGGAGGACGTGTGAGGGGTCTTTGGTGATTTTTACTGCTAAGATGAGTGCCTGTTGGTCGTGATTGTGGGCGAGAGTTCTTACGGGCAGGCTGATGATCTTAGAGCAGACTGAAACAGTGCTCTGCAATCAGTTTCTGTTGAAGCTGTTGGAGTGGAACCAGCAGGTTATTGAGAAGGTGATGATGCTCTCCATAAAACTGAAATAAAAAGTCTGTAGGATGTCTTTGCTGACTCCAAAGGAGCTGAGTTTCTTCAGGAGTTAAAGACGTTGCTGGCACCTTCTTAGAGTCTCTTCTGTGTTGGAGAAGAATTTCAGCAGGTTATCAAACACATCCACCACTCAGCATTTTAGTGGCTCCCCTCTGGACGACGGCTCCGCTATGGTAAATATGCGTCACCAAAAATTAGTAACAAAATATGTTGTTGTTTTTGGACCCTTCCTGTGGTGCCCCCCAGTGGTAACTTTAATCTTACTTAACTTTGTTACAACAAATGTAAATATTTGTGTACATTTAATATATTCACTACTTTATGCTAACATTTCTTATTAGATTTTTTTTTTTTAATTTAACTTGTACTTTTTTCTTGCCTCCTAAATTGTAAGTCTTAAAATGTGGTACACTGACAAGCAGCATGAGAACTAGAAAATATCAAACTAATATTATTATATTTGCATTAATGATATTGACATTAGTATGTCATTGATAATGTTATATAAATTATGTTGTTATATATGTCCATGATGACATATATAACCTGCATCATGATTATATAAAGCCTAGATATGTACATACTTGTAGTACCAGTGAATCTCTTCATTAATGTTAGATTCCATTAATCATTTTAGAATTATTATTTGTTGTTCTTATACCATGTTTAAAACGAAAATTTCTGAAGACTAATTTTAAAATATTTTTATATCATTTAAGAACTCTGCCAGGTCCAAAGGTTTCCCAGCAGAACATTGCATTGTCACAAGATGGTCATTGTTATTTACATCATCTGTCAGTAGTTTTAATGTTATGGCTGATTGGTGTATTCTTACTCTCCTTATTATTATTCAACACTGAATACAATTCAGTATTGCCTGACCTGCTCCACGTTCAAATCTGTTTTACTATTTTTCGGCAATTGTTACCCGCCTAACTGTCGTCCATTGTCGAGTTGTGACGGTTTTCATCTTAACCACACAGTATCTTTGATCACCAGTAATGTCTCGCGAGAACTGCAAAGTCACGTGGATAATGGCTGAAGATAGCGGATATTAGGAGGTACTTTTCTGGTTTTATTTACTTTCCTGCGAATTAAAATAGTGTATTTACTCAATGAATTTAATATATTGGCGAGGCGCTTTCGCGCTATATTACTAAAATAATCGATTATTGCATTATGTGACGTCGACACCGCCGGGACAAACCTTGAAACCTTCGAAATAAGAGCACAATGTTTTCCGCGCTTTTTGGGACTACGAAAACAGTTAGCTTTAGCCTCGCTAATTACCAGCTCTGGTTAGACACTTAAGTTCTTAAAACACATCGTCATTGGCCTGTAGGGTACACACCGTGTTCGTGAATCTATCCGAACCAGTACATGGTCAGAAGGTGTAATTGTAACCGACATGCGACACCGTTGTTAGCATTAGCCGGACACGGAGGCCTGCTCAGGAAGCGGGCGGGAGCTTTTATTTTCCAAAACTGCTTCTTCATCTCTCCCGTCAAGGCTGCTGGATCAGAGAATCATACTTGTCCATAAATGCGTTTATTTACAGAGTTTAAGATTATTTTTTAGTCACGAAAGCACTATTGTTTGTACTGTATATTATTTTATTCACTAATCATTATGTCCTACAGAGTTAAAAAGGAGGTGAAGCTGTGACTCTTCTGCACTGATAACACTACTGAGAGTAAGTTTTTATTTTATTAACTTAAACAGTTTCAGGCCATTTTTGATGTTATTAAACTGAAATTAAATATAGCAACCATATTTTATTAAACGTATTGTGCGTTTGTAGCGCTTTAGATAGTAGTAGTAAAAAATACAAATATTGTCTGTACACAAAACCTGACGTTTTTATTTATGCCTGTGCCGCATAGCTGCATATAAATATATGTTAGCCTTGAAATGTGGATTCATCTGCAACTGAGACGAGTTCCTAAGCTGTAAAAAACAGATGGCTACTGTATACACTGACATTGTAGTTCACTAGGTATACTACTTAAAATAAATGCTTTCTAATTGAACAGCCCTTTACTAAGTCTTCTATTAATGAAGATTCAATTTCAAATAACTGAAGCTGTTGATTCAACTGTGTTTCATTTTGTAGGCTGTGGTTTGTAGAACTATTGAATTGTATTGTGTTATACCGACGCATGTTCCTAATATTTTGACATTTTAGTCTGGACTAAATAACTATGCTAAATAACAGAAAGACTTTTTAATGTTTAACTCAGTCCATACCACAAACTCCATCTTCCAAAATGGTCATCCAGTTGAATTACCACCTTTCGGACACTGTTTCAACATCAACTCAATATTATAACAGTAAGGATGGATTATTTAGTGCAGGACTTCTAGTGTGCCCAATAAACGGTCTTATCTTTTTGGTCCATTAGTCTATGTTTTTGTGTAAAAAAAAAAAAAAAAATCATCTCATGAAACAGACAACCACAGAATAGTTAGTTTCTCTGATACGATCCATTGTACACGTATAATTAACATTATTAGTCTCTTACCTTGTAATCCAGCTTTTAGAAACAATCCAGCATTCATCAAAAAGTGCATTGATTTGTAAAGAAAATGTTTGCAAAATTTTTCAATAAGCTAACACTTCTAATTATGTTAGTAAATATAAGTAAATTAGCTACACATTCTCAACATATAATGTCTCAACTGTTTTTATAGGAACTCTTTGGGAGGGGAGGGGGTTATATGTCCATCAAGTTATTTGTAGTACCCATTTTAGTCCTGTAGTGTTGATTTTTGGTTTATGAGAATGCATTTTCACTAGTGTACCTAATGAAATCACAAGTGAGTGTTCTGAGATCTTTAGCAGGAGCCACTGGGCTTGGTGCTGCAAACAGAGGGTTGGAAGATTTTAAAAGATGGACTAACAGCAAACCTTATTGTTTGAAAGACATTTAAATTTGAGTGTTTCAGTTTTTATTTTCACTCTCAGTTAAACTAATTAGTGTTAAAAATGTCTCAAGAAATCTGTTGTAGATGGTTATGATCTATAAACAGTACAAATAATTACTAAATAACTATCCAATTCCGGTTGATTCTCGTTGAACTAGTTGTGCTTTGTCTATTGAGTAAGAACGTAAAATGAAATGAAATTAGTCTTGGGTCACTAGTTAGTAGACTCGTATTCAGACAATTCAAACTGTGTAATAAATGTGTTGTGGCTTGGGTAATTAATTATTGTCATTATGTGGAGAGCAACAGCTTAAACAGAAATAAATTTGTCCACGTAAACTCTCACTAATCAGTGGTGTTAATGTTGTTTTCCAGCCGCAGTGATGGCTCACGTCTTCAACCATGGGAGACTGCTCTTGCAGCGCCTTCACGAGCAGCGGGAGATGGACTTCTTGTGTGACATAACCATAATGGTTAGAGATGTGGAGTTCAGAGCTCACCGCAACGTTCTAGCTGCTTTCAGCGACTACTTTTCTTCCCAGGCCGAGAAGGGTCAGGAGGTCACGACCTTGGACCCGGACAAAGTCAGCCGCTACTCTCTGGAGAAGCTGCTGGAGTTTATCTACACAGGACACATGAACCTCAGCAGGTAAATGTAAAGCGGGTTTGGGATTCCCTGATCAAGTTTTTTTGACGGCCAGTGTGATTGTGATATTTCAATATTGAGTATCGGCTGATTTGAGTCCCTATCCGATCTAAACAAAATGTCCTCCCCTGGGGCCTCATGTACAAAGACTTGCTTGGATTTCCTACTAAAACGTGGCGCACGCTCAGACCCAGAAGCACATTTCCTTTGTACATCCCAATCAACGTGGAATTGAGCGCACATGTTGTACCCTATCCACGCCTGGATTGACTCTGCACCTGAGATTCCCTTCTCTGCCCGATCAGAAAATGAAAACATAAGAATGAGTAAGATGGGAAAAAAGAAGAACTTCACAGAAAGCGAATTGGAGACGCTACTCACTGGAGTGGAGATGTGCAAAAATGTCCTCTTTGGCACGCTGTCCTCCACGCGCCACAATGTTGGTTAATTGCGTTTGCCCATCACATATGATCTGTATATTGATCAAATGAAAATGCTTCCTGTTGAAATTTAGAAATTCATCATGTGATGGTGCTTTTATAGCAATGTGTGTGCAGTCGATAGCTCCGATTACATTCGGAAAACTGGCTCTCGCTGCAAATTGTGTTCAGATGCATTGTATGGGAATTTGATATACCTGACTGATATGCGGATAACTCCGTCCCACATGGCTGGCATGGCTCTGCTCACTGTGGACTGTGGACCAGCACAGTCCTGATCGGTTGGACTAATTGTTTTTACATTTATGACAGTTTCCCAGAATCACCTCTAAGTGTCGCCAAAGGATCAACAGCTGTAGAAGCCAGCGTACACCAGCCATGAGGTTGGCGTGAGGCACATACAAGTTTGCGGTCATTTCACTCTTGATACATCTGACCTTTTCCATGAACGAGTATGTACGGAACGTGCGCACGCACCCTTCGTACACGAGGCCCCTGGAGATTCGCAAAGGCTTTTTTTCTCTTCCTATATTATCCTATATTATATTATATCCTAGATCATATGGGCGCCATGTGTTAAATAACTAGGGCTGTCAAAGTTAATCTAGTGTGGAGAGGGTGGCTAAAACTTTGCTCCAGAAAACCTGTGTTCTTTGCTTCAGAAATGGGCCAGTCATCGAGCGCCGACTCTCTAACCCTCTCTGGAATATTTTACTACTTGTTGCTGTCTTCAGGAAGCTTTTATGTTTGAAAAACATTTTTTTGATTCAAATCGATCTTGATTTGAAAGATCTGATATTGATTCGTAAAATCCTCTGATCACTTTTTTAAAATACACACATGCATCCTTTCATTAAAAAGCTTGCTGTGGTCTCGCAAAACTAGTCTCATGCAACAAGATTACTCCACATGTGAAGGAGATCCAAAAATGACAGAAGATCCAACTGTGTGAGCACTGTAAAGCTTACTGGATTTAAAAAGTATGATGACAGTGAAGAGCTGGACAAAATCAAAGACATATGAAATAGATAATATCGGGGAAACATTACATGTCTCCAAGACCAGTGACAATATTAGTTTTGTGAAAATCTCTTTCATATCTCAGTAAAATTGTTTTCAAATTGAAATATCTCTTTATAAATCAAATTCCACCAGGACCTTCTAAATCGGAATTGATTCAGGTAATCAGTAGCAATACCCAACCCTGTTAATAATTGTTGATTTTTATGGTTTCAGCACCAGACAAGCAGCTGTACGTCGAGCTGCTGTCTTTTTGGGAATGTCTGAGGCCACAAAGTATCTGGAGGAAATCCCTCACTGGTCTAACCCCAGTGAAACGTTCCAGTTGGAGGCAGATCAAAAAGCTGGTCTTTCTCCTTCCAGTCCTGCCTCTCCTGGAAGCCCTAGCTCCCCACTTCCCTTGTCTATTGTCTCTGCTGCACGGGACTGGCCGGAGGAGGGGGAGGGTGGGAAAGAACAGGATGATGAGAACAGGGATGTCCATCTGGAAGATGGAGACAAACGTGACGAAGAGTTCAACCCTACAACACCCAGGAGTGCTGGAAGAGGAGCAGGCAAGAGCAGAGACGGAAGGCCCAGTTTCAAGGGTGAGCAGGTGGATAAGAGCAACTCGACTGACGGCACTGCCAAAACCCAAGGTTACAAGGGAAAGGGGAGGGGCAGAAATAGAGGCAAGAGGGGAGGAAAAGTAAGCTATAAAAGTGAAGATCTGTCTTTGGACGATTCTGACACGGATGTGAAGGACTTCGGAGACACCTCTGCAGACTGGAGCCCCTCTCAGGATGATGAGTCTCCGCTCAAGAAACCTCGGATGAGCAGCGGTGAGGGGAGGAGAGGACGAGGCAGAGGGAAGTGGAGAGGCCGGGGGAGAGGCAGGGGACGAGGCAAGAGGAGGGCTGACGCGGAGGAGGAGGTGAGCGGCATGTTCAGGGCTGATGATGAGGAGGAGGAAGAGGAGGAGGAGGAGGAGGAGGAGGAAGAAGAAGAGTGTGAGATCGGGGATCAGGATCCGTCGGAAATGCTGTCGTGCACCGAGTGCAACAAGCTGTTTAAAGATGTGAGCAGCCTGCGTCGCCACGAGAAGATCCACGAGGGGTTGAAACCATTCTCATGCATCTTCTGCTCCAAAACCTTCAGACAAGCTACACAGCTGAAAACACACCTGCGCATACACACCGGTGAGATTTAAGAGAATGTAAATAATAATAATAATAATAATAATAATAATGCATTTAATTTGTGGGCGCTTTTCAAACACTCAAGGTCACCTTACATAAAACAACAATACATAAAACATACAATGCAATAGCATAAAAGGAGGCAGTGGTGATTCCTGAAGTTAAAGGTCAGTTTCCAGTAAAACTGTCTGTCGGTTATACACTATATTGCCAAAAGTATTTTTTTCACCCATCCAAATAATTGAATTGACATGTTCCAAGAGTCAATGGCTACAGACCTGCTTAATTCAGTTTACTTCAAGAACAGTGTGTAGAGAGGGTTTCCATTAGCCTGACTCAATTCTAGTCAGAATGTGAGTCTGATACCGCTCCATTGGGCTGTGATTATGGGGCGTGTTTCAACCGAACCAGGGAAAAAAATTCCTCTGCACTCAATTGGATAGACCTATAACCAATCAGAGCAACAGAGTGTGTGACGTATGTTAAG
This sequence comes from Chelon auratus, assembly GCA_030220025.1. Lineage (NCBI taxonomy): Eukaryota > Metazoa > Chordata > Actinopteri > Mugiliformes > Mugilidae > Chelon > Chelon auratus. Next base: position 14,728 of record JASGAT010361854.1, read on the forward strand.
CGACCATAGGAGCCAGCTGATAAATTAAACTTTTGCCGAACCCCGTAGGAAGGACGGCAAAAACCGATTAACAAATGCCTTGATCGCATTTATCTGTTCCTCTTTTAAAATTAATGCGCTGTCGATATGACTCCAGTGGGATAACATGAAGTAGCTCCACCTCAGATTTGTTAGAATCAGCATTTTTTCAGCTGATCAACGATGGCCAACCTCAGGAAGCACTATAGACCAATACTGATGTCAGGGTTTGTCATAAACCATTTGCGGTTCCGCAAGTGTGGCTCCAGCAAGTGATAAAAATTATGTCAAGAGTTTTCTATGGTTTTACTCAATGCTCCTTGTCCATTTTTGTCTCTGGCATTCATTGCAGGTGAGAAACCCTTCAGTTGCTGCGACTGTGACAAGTGTTTTGCTCAAAAGTGCCAGCTGGTCGCTCACCGCCGAATGCACCACGGAGAGGAGAAGCCCTACACCTGTGAGCGCTGCGGATTCAAGTTTGCCACTTCGTCAAACTACAAAATACACATCAGGTATGTCGGTGTGAATGGAATCTTATATTTTCATAAAGAAACTATTGTAGTGAAGCTATAGGACATTCAGCTAAACTGTTGGTCCTCCTTGTGGACAAACTATGTCTCAGGTAAGAGTGAAACTTTTCGTCAGTTTTTGGTCTGGTTTTCAGGGGTTTGACATGAAAAGGTTTCCGACGTGCATCCTCTGTCCGCTAGACTGTGCGTGCATTTGTCCGTCTGTCTGAGTGTTTGGGCGGATCTCTGCCATGCACAATACAGAGAGCAGAGGAGAATTGTAAACACGCGACCATGTAGAGACAGAAATGTCATGCAGTTGTGTAAATAAGATAAATAACAAAAGGCTATTTAGTTTGTTTAGGAAAGGTAACCTTAAATTACATCGGTTGTGATCTGGCACTGTATAGAAAATAATATAAGTGGGGTGTCCCGATAGTGGTAAGGGAAACACTAACTATTCAGTGGCAATATCTGGGGAGAAAAATACTTTCAATTAGGAAGAATTATTTTTGGGGGCCTACTAAAGTCAATATCTTGAAAATGTATGACCAAATGTTCTGTTAAGTTGAGCAGTTAAACTCTGAAGCCAGATACTCCAGCTGTGGGGGTCTAGTATGATGTTATCTTTATTCATGACGCTTCGGTAGTCACTCAGTTTGAAATTTATACAGACCTAATGTTCTATGTTTGTGTGAATGAAATGCTACTTGCTCCACATTGAAAGATCAATGAGATGAGAACGATGCATTTAGCTGCTGTTAATGTCTCCTCTAAGTGTAGCCGACACACATCGACAGTCTTCAAGCAGCCAGTAACTGCTGTGCTGTACACCGATCAGCTATAACATGATGACAACTGACAGGTGACGAATAACTCTGATTATCTGGTTCACGTGGTTCCTGTGTGTGGGTGGTATATATCAGACAACATTTTGTCCTCAAACTTTATGTTAAAAGCAGCAAAATGTTGAAGTGGAATAAAGAGACTTTGACAAGGACCAAACTGGGATGGCTAGAGGACTGGATCAGAGCATCTCGAGAACTGCAACTCTTGTGGGTTGTGTCTGTTGTGCAGTGGTCAATATCTATGAAAAGTGGTCCAAGGAAGGAAAAGAACCAAAGACAGGGTCATGGACTGGCAAGGATCATTGAGAAGGTTTGCTCGTGTGGTCTGATCCAACAGACTGCTGTAGCTTGCTTGCTTAGCTTGCAATATATTTTATCTTTATTTAACACAAGGGTGGCCAAAATCTAACCAGAACAACAAAGGAAAGTTAACTTATCTGAAATAAGAATACAGTCAGTAACAAATAAGATCCAAAGAATAGTAGTTTATATCTGCATGTTGCCAGAGAACAAAGGAGCCATCAGGCAGATGCTTCAGCTGTGTACAGGGATGTCCATCTGTAGTTTCACCTTCCCCCTCCTCATATCAAACATCTGCAGACTTCCAGACATGGAAATAAAAGACATGTCTACCTTGTGTCTCTAACTCTCTTCTGGTTTTGTGTGTTTTCTCCAGACTGCACAGTGGGGAAAAACCGTACGTCTGTGACATCTGTGGTCAGGCGTTTGCTCAGTCCAGCACACTGACGTACCACAAGCGCCGACACACCGGAGAGAAACCTTATCAGTGTGATCTGTGCGGCATGTCATTCTCAGTTTCCTCCTCCCTCATTGCACATGCAAGAAAACATACAGGTGAGACATTATCACAGAAGCTCTCTCCAAACTATTCGGGCAGACACAGAGATGTTACTGGCACAACCCTTGGCGTTGTTGTTTACAGAACTGCTTCCTTCTCTGTGCGTTTCAGGTGAAACTCCGTACAAATGTTCACAGCCAAAATGTGATGCCAAGTTCGTCACATCTTCTGAACTGAAGAAACACATGCGACGACTTCATCCAGGTGAGTTTTGTGTGTCTTGCGGGATATTAAACAGGGCTCCGGACTAGCACAGTGGCAAACCTTAAATCGATATGGGACGCAATTATTCATATTTTCCCCCATTTTAACCACAAAATGTAAATAATACAATAAAATGAATTAATATCGAATAAGAACTTATTACTACAGTAGTAATAAGTTCTTATTTGATATTAATTCATTTTGAAATATTCCGGTGTTGGAGCAATTTTTCTTAATTATCTAAGAGATTTTCACAAAATTTGTCATTGGTTCTGGAGATTTGTGGTATTTCCACGGTGTGTTTTTGCTTTTGTCCAGGTCTTTTTTGTCATCATTCTTTTTAAATCCAGTCAGCTTTCAGGTCTGACATCTACACTGGTGGACTTGCTCCCTGCTCCTTTTTCAACATGAGAAAAATCCAAAATTTTCAGCTCAAAATGTGACGATTTGGTCTCGTGTGATCCCTGCTCTTTTTGACCGACCCCACAGAGATGATGGTCAAACTTTAAACTTGCTCACGCAGTGCTGTTGGTGTGTGTGTTTGTGCAGAGGGGAACAACGGTGTGCAGTGTCTGCTGTGTGGAAACCGATTCGCCAGCGTGAAGAACATGATCAAACACCAGGAGAAGGCTCACGCTGATGAAGTGCGGCAACACAAGGAGAGGGCCAGAGCTGGTGAGCTATGGGTGGATTCATTAATGCTGCATTCACCTTTTGTACGTGCTGCCTGCTCCCATAAACAGACAGGACAGAAGGAGTAAATAAGAAAATGCTGCGGGGAGCGAGAGGGCCAGAGTTTCAACCCCAAAAGTTTAGATGTCTCTTGTCTGACCAAACTTTGTGTTTCTGTGTCTCTCTGAGCAGTAGTCCTCCTGGCTTCCAGCCATCCTGTGGCTTTTGTTCAGAGCAAACTCTCACAGGAAAACAAAGGTTTGGTTTCCATCCCTGAGGGTGAGCCAGCCAACCCTGAACCTGCCACTCCCAACCCCAAAGCCACTGTGACTTCTGCAGCCCCCTCTGATGTTGCAACCACTAACACCACCACCGACAGCTCCCTCATCCAGGACTTCAAGACAGAACCCATCCACCCTCCTCTCTCCACCACGGACCAGCAGGTGACCTTCGAAGCCGACCAGGAGCAGACCATCAACTCGGACACCCTCCACGCATTGGTGGAGCAGCTTCGGCCGCCGCCCTCCCCAGCCCAGGACCTGGAGCAAATCGTCATCATCAGGACAGTGGACACTGCCGAAAACAACCCTCCTCAGCAGTGAAACTGAGGAACAAGTGTCAGAGGTCACTGCGCTAGAACATCTCTTCTTTTTAACATCAAGCCACAGTCAGCCACTGTGTGGAATTAAGGCGGAGCTCACATTTAGGCTGACGCCTCAGTAAAATGCTCAAATGCTCTCAAATATTTTACCCCTTATTTTCATCGTTTTATCGATGTGTTGGTGTCACTAAATCTGAGAAACTAAAAGTTGCAGATGGAAATAAACCTCCTGGTCAGGCAAAACAAACTGTAACCAAACCCACATCAGGTTTGGTTACAACCGACCCTCTGTACTCACTGGTGGGGTGAAACTATTAATTATTGATTAATCAACTAAATTATTAGTCTTTTAAGTGTTGCTATGATCTTATTTTGTTAATTACAAATCCACCCAAACTTTTAAATGGGAATCCAGTAGAATTGATTTATATTTCACAAAATAGACAGCTGTTGGTCCAGGATCAAATCATGGGGTGACTACAATACGTGCAGAATCCTTAAAGCCTTTCTCTTGTAGCATCCATTCAACAGACCTAACCTACCGAAGGTTGTTGAAGGGATTCATTGATCCAGTGTACTTGTGCCAGTAAATTTACACAAACCAGCGAAAACATAATAACCACCAACTGGAAAAATGTTGTACTGGGAAACCTGGGTCCTGGCATGTTACTTTGATACTTACTACCACCTGGACATTGTTGCCGACTAAGAACACCCCCATGGGAACGGCAAGGCGGTGTTCCTTGCGTCCTAGTAACATGTGTTCCTCAGATAAGTGACGGAAACATAATCGATCAGACCTGATCACCTTCTTCCCAGTCTCAGTAGTCCTGACGCTCGTGTGTCCATTGTAGGAGCTTTAATCAGTGGGCAGGGGTCAACATGGACACCCTGACTGGCCTGCAGCTACACAGGCCCAAACAAAACAAAGTGTGATCCACTATGTGTTCTGACTCCTTTCTATCAGAACTAGCATAAACTTTTTTCAGCAGTTTGAGCTACAGTATCTCGTCAGTGGTTATAATGTTATGGCTGATTGGTGTATGTTCTTGTCAACATCATATAATTAACTGGTTATCAGTTCTGTTCTTTTATGGTAAACTTGCCTGGTATTGCCAATATTCCCTCTTAAAATAATGATTTTTTTTTACAGATTGATGCTGCGTCATTACTCCTATCAGCAGATATCTGAATGTGGTGACTACATAAAGGGAAGGATTTGGATTGGAAGCAGGAAATCTTACTTTCCATATAGACTACTACTAGCCTCTCAGCTGAAAGCTAGAAATGTGTCAAATAGAAACAGATCGACATTTTCTTCAATGTGGCTCATGAATTTTCATGGGAAAAAAACGGACATGTGGCTGCAGCTACTTCTTGTTACAGCTTCGTTTTGATGGAAGAATACATGTAGACAGTCAGTGCAGCTTCTCCATTGTTTTAATAGTTAAAGAAGTGAATAGTTTTTTTTTTTAATTTATCACAGTACATGCTCCACTCTGCAGAGTTTGACCTGTGATGGTGGCTTGATTGATGTAAACACAGCCCTGTCTTTTTTAAAGCAGCTGCATCTTCAGCATCCTGTCAACTTGAACGTAGCTCTTTGATCGTCTCATGCTTTGTTTCTCCTTTTTGTTTTTGTATTTGCATTACTTGTACAGACATACAAGTCCACTGTTGTGTAAGAATAACCGCAGAACAGCAAAATAAAATTAAAGATAAAATGTCAAACACTGGTGTTTGTGGATTTTAATGGTTCACAAGATTTTTAAATACTGTTCAACAACATATTTTCTTCAATCTACTGCATCTCTCACTTCTTCCCCTTGTCTGTTTGAAAACAGTAAATACAATGACTGCAGAGATTTCAGAAAAGGGCTTAGAAGTAATTAAAAAAGTTTTAGATTTAATTTTTAGTTTTAAGTCCCTTAGGGCAGTGGTTTTCAAAGTGGGGGCCGCTAGGGGGTCCTCAGACAATTGGAGGGAAGATAAAAAAAAATATATAGAAAATCGAATTATTTTTAACCATTATAGAAAATAATCGAATTATTTATTAATCATTATTATAAAATATAATCTAATTATTTTTTTAAATCATTATCAGAAAACATAATTAATAATATATCATATCTAAATGTTATTTGCCATGCTCATCCTTCTGATTCCCTGCCAGTCAAAACATCGTTCATGACCTCATAATCTGTGTAGACCTGGCGGTGGCACCATTCATCAAGCTGCTTTGCTCCTCAAGCTAGCATGTAGCTAGCGCAAAATACTGCACAGGTTTTTGACAAGAAAGAGACCGAAGGAACAGACCAACAGCCCTGTCGTGGAGGACACTGCTGCTGCAAAAAAAAAAAACAAAAAAAAACACCTAAGAACTCTTGGCCAACTAAAATCAGAAAATATGAGGCAGCACTTGTGCTAAACAAATGTAGTTATTGAATAGTGAATAAAAGTAAGAAAAAAATGACGTTTCTTTACATATTTTGTAGCATTGTCTGTTGGTTTGCAAAGGGGGTCCCCGGCCAGAAGCTAATGCTGTTTGGGGGGCCTTGGCATGGGAACGTTTGGGAACCCCTACCTTAGGGGATGCCGTCGCTTTCCTGTTGCCGTGGCAACACAAACAGCGCTGTAGCCTTAAGGATGGCTAACAAAGCTATTTCCGAGTTTTACAAAGCTGTCTGCGCCGAACACCAGATAAAACTAAACCCAGACATTTTCGAAGTCTTGAAGAAGACCAAGGTATCCGAGTAAGTGCTTAACTATAGAATCAAAGGACTGAATTTTACGATTTATATTAGCAAAGTTAGCCTACCGAGCTGTTACTGACTAAAACATGATGCCTTTTTTTAACGCTCAGTTAAGAGTTAAATTCTGTATTTAGAATGGTTAATAGTACTTAAGTATAAGTACGTAAGTATAACAACTGACAATAGAAAACGCTCAGTTACGAGTTAAAGTTCTATATTTAATGTAATTTTAATCAGAAAAATGTATGTTTAGTGCTAAAAGTGAAACTACTGAATGCTTTTTTGTCATATTTTTATGTCATCAAGTGTTTCTACTTTGATGATTCTTCTTGATTCATTCAATTGTCTGGTATGTAAAATAAATAAATACATAAAAATACTCTCGAATAGTTTAAGTTGTTAGGAATAAAATTGAGGTAGTGGATCAGTCTTGCTTGTGTTGTGTAGGTATAATCTATAACAGAACATAATTTATAGACTGCAATTGTTTGTAAAAATCTGCTAAAGTCCTCATTTATACATAGCAGCACAATGTAAAAGTACAATATACGTATTTGAAAATAAATATGTTAGAAGTAAAAATTTTCACGTTTAAACAGTAATTAATCTTCAGTCAGTCTATGGATTTCAGCAGTATTTATAATAGTACAAACTAGTGTGTGCTACTAGTGCGTCACATGTACTCGTGTTCTGCACTTTTAAATCTGGGTTAGTGGATGTGTAAACATGCATTAAAGAGTTATTCTGTTGTGAATGCAGCAGGAATTTCACCTTAAAACTGACAGGAAACAACAGACTGAGACACATTCAGAGACTCAGCGATAATGATGCCCTTGCTGTCTCTAAATGTCTGCAAAACAATAAGCAAGTGACAGGTGAGTGGTCCATTTTTTTCTGAACATGACTCTAACAAGATTACCATCTTAATTATATGTGCCAATGCACGCCAGTGCAGTTAGCTCATATTTTGTTATTGTGCGTATTGTGTTTTGTCTTTTGTGTGAACAGGCCTGGATGTGAGGTACAACAACATAACCGATGAAGGGGTTAAACATCTTGCTGACCTCTTGCAGGTGGGTAGAGGAGGCTAGTAAATAATTACTCAAACTCTCTTTTTAGGTCTCATTACCTGAAATAGGCCAGAATAGACATAAATCATCTTAATAATACAGATCAGGTCTGGAACAGCATTCTTTTGACAAATGAAACTCACAAATCACAAATATGAAAGCGTGGATATTTGCTACATTCAGTATTGTCAAAATCTGACAATACTGGGATAGGCTCCAGCAGACCGCGCAACCCTTCATAGGAACAAGCGGTTACAGAAGATGAATGAATTAATGAATATTGTCAAAATCATTTTATTTGATTTTCAAACATTAAAGGGGAACTCCGGCGCAAAATGAACCTGGGGTTAATAACACATACGTACCGAGTTCAGCCGTTCTCTGGTATTTGTTTTCATGCATTTGTTTTGTTAGTCAAATGTGACCAGTTTTCTTGCAAACCGCTATTTAGCGTATAACGCTAGCCTTCGGGGCACACCTACACATAAAAAGAAATCGCTATTTCTATACCACTAACAAGGCTCACAATATCACCACACTTACACGGT
>JASGAT010361882.1:0-15180 GCA_030220025.1 Chelon auratus
TGGAGTGGCTTGATGGGAGTCGCACTGTACCCTTAGCGAAGAAGAGGTTTACCCAGAGCGAATGTCTGTCGAATATCCAACTTAAAACTAACTTCACCTCGGTAATTTCCCTTATTCTTTCGCGGGTCTCTTACGCACGGTAACTGTGCGTAAAACTTCGGAATGATGCTATAAAAGAACATAAACAAGTTTGTGGAGTGGAATAAGTGAAAGTAAAACTTAGTCGAGTTTAGTAATTAAAAAAAATATCAAAATAAACACATGTTTAGACATCTGACAGTGCGTAAAAGCGTGACAAAAACAATGCGTAAAAACTTTAATGGTGCCAAACGGGGGAATCACTACTAAAGAAAAAAAGATAGTGGATAGGTTTAGGCTAAAGCAACACATCAAGTGAATTTAAAGTGATTAGTTACTTACAGAGCTGAACGGATTTCCCTCCAGATCCATACACAGATAACGGCTGCTTTTGACGCCAAAAATTGCGATGCGCTCCCTCGTTTCAGCTTTCAGCAGAATCACACCTGTAGGGGAGAAATAACCGTAAGCATCACACAGTTAAAGACATTTCTTCATACTGACACTTTACAAAAATTAAGGTGACATATCTGGAAAACCTAAACCGTGTCTTACTATATGAACTCCTGGCCGTAGTTTTGCGCACGGTGCCATCCAATCTGATCTCCAAGTAGAAGTTGTTGAGGTCTGTGGACGTCTGAAGGTGAACGTATCTCCTCGGGTTCCCCCAGTTGGACCCAACCAGCGGCGACGGGTTCGGGGCCGTTTCCCCCAGAGGAAATCCCTGCAAGACAGTGATCAAGAGCGCCAGCACCGTGTCCCTCATCCCAAGTCTCCTGTTGACGTCCATCCTGGATCAAAACGGTGGCTTCCACTGCGAGCTGCTGGAAGTTTTCAGATGCTCTGTTGTCCCAAAGTTTGGAGACGGTTCCTATTTAAAGCCCACCGAGTGCCACTCCTGCTCACATCCTTTGCGTAAAAAAAGAGCAACTCGCCCCCAAAGCAGATGTGCGGGTTTGCTGCAGCGGAAGGGCCACTTCCACCTCTGTGTGTTTATCCCCATGCTGTTGGTCAGACAACAGGACTCTTATTTTTGGTTACATGTCTTGACTCATCCACCTTAAACTAAGACTATTTCATAATCACCCACCGGTTCAGGTTTTAGTTTGGATTGAGAAGGTGCATTCTCCAATATAAAAGGAGAAAAACTAGCAGGGGTAGTAAGGGCAGTTATAAGAGTCCTGTAATAAAATAATTGCAATTTCATTAAACTTAAATTCCCGATGCACTTATTTAATCACAACAGACTGGTGGTTTACTCATAAATTAGTTCAGTTTGCTGCATTTACGCACCTGCACAAGTCAATACTTCCACTATCACACCAGCAGAGGGAGACACTCTCTTATTTGGTTTCACTGGGAGTCAAATATCTTACTTACTACTGGAGGCTTTTTTAGCAGGACACATTAAATCATACCGTCACAGAGAAGAAATACTATCTTGTTGTTCAAAATCTGTGGAGACATTTCAACAGCTTCTCTTGGAAATAAAACGTAAGTCTCCCCCAGGAGAAAAAAGTACATTTGGAAAGTACATTTAATAAAGTAGTAAAGAATATTTAAGAGGTTTATTATTTGTGCCTCTCAAAAGCACAACCTTCATTTTACAGGTTACTTGTTGTACAACACTTCACATAAGTAGACATATGCTAATCTTAGAATATAGAATTAGGTTTGTACTGTCAGGACAGGGAAGCCAAGCAACTGTTTGGGACGCCGTGGAAAGAAAGGAAAAAAAAAAAAAGAGAAAGGAGACCCCCATATTTTTTGCAGTGACATCCATAAACCCACTTAAACCTATGAAGGCTCAACAGTTCATCAATACTCCACAACGGGGCCCCTTTCTATCTATCCTGTGACAGATTTTGTTGATTTGGACTCAGGGGGAGGGGGATAGCACATGTGCGTTTTTGCCTTAAGCCCCCCAGAACCTAGGATATAGTGTATATATATATAATGCATAGTTAAAGAAGAGTGGTTCCCAGTCCTTTAACTGTGTGAGGTTTTGAATGAACCATTCACAGAGCAACTTCTCTTCTAAATGTGCTTCGTAGTTCGTATTGAATAACAGCTTGAGGCCACAAAAGGAAAATTTATTCTATAATTTAGACGAGTGAGTGTAGTTTTGTGCAGTAGAACTTTGTTATATTCTTCTCTCATTAATCCCACGACCCCACAGATTTATCTGGTGACCTGCAGAGGAGGCCAGAACCCTATATTGGGAACCACGACTGAAATGCAGGTCTAAATATAGAATAATTAAAGTAGCTCCACCACAAGCTAAGTTCATTTTACTGATTATCTTTCCATGCATATTTCAAGGAACTCCATTTGCTTTTCGGATTAACTCACTTGTTATTTGTATTTTTAATAAATGCTCGCACCAGAACCACTGACAGAAAACGACACTTAACCAGCAGCCAGTTAAAAAAACAAAACAAAACAAACTTTTATTGGTATCTCAGGAATACAGTAGACTGCTGTGCACAGCACATACGTACAAAAATAAAAGGAAGAAACTTTAATATCCTTACTTAGCATTGTCTGTTTTCAGAAACAAATAAATGAAGTTTGTTTCTTTTTTTTAAATTTACAGTCATCAGCAAACCAAAAACTAAGGCAGAAGGTGAGGTATATGAGAACAGAGGAGAGGAATAGAGTGGAGGCTCGCGCCCGTTAGAGCAGGAGTTCAAACAAAAAACACAAGAAGCACACACCCCTAACTGAGCTCAGGGCTCAGGCATGCTAATCGTACATTAAACAGGATAAAAAAAAAGAAGATATTCCTCACCTTGACTTAATTAAATTTGACCTAAAATAAGCCGTGGAAAGAGGGGAAAAAAAAGAGACAATCTGAACAATTTTTTGGTCAAAGCTGAAAGGTGAGCATTTAGTTTTAGACACAACTTTCCCTCTTTTAGACATCCAGCTCTTATTTCATGACAGAAAAAATGTGGGGAAACAAACCTCTTTACGTTTATAATCAAGATGTCTGTCATAAGGTGCTACTATAAACTTCAGACATCTTTATTGAGAGGCGTGTAAGAGGAAGCTCCATTGCTGTGCATACGCAGCGTTCACTTCCACACCCTCCTCAGCCAAAAACGTTGACAATCCACCCCCGAGAAGAAAAGCACATCAGCGGTGCGACGTGCAGCCTCGCCTACGACAGCCTTTTTGAAACCTCGAAAACACCACATTTGCTCTGCTGTGTAGCCTCGGCGCTCACAAGAAAAAAACCCAAAACACCTTCTCAGAGAGATTTACGCATGAGGAGAATACTGTTATGAATCAATCTGCGGGTCGCAGACAGTTTGAGCAGCAGGTGACACTTTGTCAGTATGAGGGATCGGGGTCTGGGGTCAGGGTAGAGTCTGGAAGCAGCAGCAGCAGCAGCAGCAGCAGTAGTAGCAGAGGTCACACCGCTCAGGATGACTGGAGAGCCGTCCTGCAGGACTGGAGTGCAGCAAGGGGAGGTGAGGCTCTGCGTGACTCTGCTCCTCACACACTGCATTAAGTCTGCAGATGTCTCCTCCCCAGAAATATCCCAACACAAGTACTTGGAAAGGGGACAGCATGTTGTGGAGCTGTGTCTTAAAGAGATGGGGCTTATAAATTCATAGAAGGAAGGGAGGATGTTTAAAAATGATTTCAATCTGGGAATTAAGAGGAACTTTAAGTGCTTCGGTCAACTGGAAACCAACTATAGAGCTGGTTCAGACGATTATTTAGTAATATTTCCTGTGTCAGAAAGATACTTTAAATTCCTATTTCATGGAAACAGCCTGGACCATATATCAAACCACCCCGGCCACTGGGGTAGGGGCCAAGGCTGGTCTGTGGCTCTGACCTTGAACTAAAAAAGGCTGAAAGGAGAGGAGGAAGCTCCTGGGTTACAGCTGGAATCCCAAGGTCCCTGCCTGCAGCGGGTGAGTTGTGGGGCGAGGGGGTGCAAGGGACAGGCAGAGGTGGGCAACGGGGGCGGGGGGGGGGTGACACAGCTCAGGTATGTGGGAAGCTGCCTGTCATCCTGGCAGATCCACATTCCTGCAGGGGGTTTGATGAACAACAAAGACAGCGGGGCCAGCTCCGCCGCTATACGTCTTTCCTGGATTTAAATAGTCTTGCTTCCTCTCACACAAGAACGGATGGAGGCTGATGGTGAAGTGAGCTGCAGGTTTTTTTTTAAGTGAACAGCTGCAGAAACTACACGGGTTGATGCACTCTATAAGACTCTCAGGAATCCTCCGAATGAGGCAAGAAAAACATCTTTGGAATATGTAACAAGATATTTGTGCATACTCTCGGTGAGTCTGCAAAGCATGGTGCATCTTGCTTCTGCTACTGTGCATACTTGTATTTTATCAACTACCTGACCTTCAAATGTATAAAATGAAGCTTAAAATCAACACAAATATAGACACTGAGCTTAGAAATCTGACAGCGTGCATCCAGTCCACTACCTGCTCTGTCCTTTAGTCCTTTGAGGCGCGTGATTGACTCATCCATAATTGCATTTAAAACCTCCTGTTCCAAACTCCTCGCTGCCACTGCAGTGCTGCTGCAGAACACGCAGGCAAGCGGAGGGAATGGCCCACGGCACGCACATCCTCCACCAAACGAACCGAGACAAAGACAAAGCGAAGGAACGAACACACGGGGGACGGCCCTTACAAAAAAAACATCGAAGCACCATCGTCGATGGTTCACTGTGCAGCCCGAACTCTTTTTGTTCGGGCAACTGCAACAAAGCAGCGCCAAAAAAGATCCTGAATTCTTCTTTTACATTTTGCAACTATTTACAGTGTTTTCCAGTGGACATCATTTTCATTTTCAACAGCCGCCAAAGCTTTGCGATTCTACGACAGCAGCCCACTTCACTGTAGGAGCTCTGTCCAAGACAAATGTGCAGGAACATTTCTACTGTGCGCTCGATCCGCTCAGTCGATTCTTGTGCAAGCCAGGTCCAAACTAAAAGATTTTCTCCATGCTGCGATAGATATGTTTTCCACCCTGTTTATTTGCTGGCGATGCCACACAGTCAAACTTATGACCTTGTGCCAGTCTCCATGGCCGACCGCTCTCTGGTCTCAACCACAGATTGTTTATTACTTAATCGATCTAATTACAGAAAAGAAAATAAACCAGAGATAGTCAACCTCCCCCCCTCTTCTGAGGCCCTCTCCGGAGTGTCAGCCCTATTTCTGACTCCAGCGGGTGTCTCTTACATGCATGTTTAAGGGGGCCACAAGTGGGAACACCAAGGCACCTTTAAATCGTGCAGCAAAGGTAGTGCATTTAAGTTTTCCCCTACTGCCGGACATCGATAATCAAGCAGCGAGCCGTGAAGCGCTCGAAAGGTTTAAAAGAAACGACAACCGTAGCAGATATTTCAGCAGAAGTCCATGCATCCCTTAATCTAGTAAAGTGGTTCTTTGAGGTAATAAAAAGTATTCATTTCACTCTTTAAAAGCACAGAATATAGCTCATCCTCCATCTCAAAAAAGGAAGTGACACGTAGTTCAGTTACAGCAAGCACCAAGGTAAAGTGAGACAGGCAAGGCTTCGGCTCTCCCCGTCCATAAAAACAATAAGCAGCACAGTATGGCATACATATACAAAGATAGCTATCCAAATATACATATATATAACAGAATAAATATTTGTCTTGACTTCTGCAGTCCATGGGTGTGTATATCATGACTATGCATTTCTATATTACCTGGAAGAACATCCACATGTGCAAATTAGTGAGTTATTGCCAGTTTCTCTCATAGCCGCGGGAGGAAATGTGTGACAGTCATGGCGGTGGTGGCCTTGTTGCCTCTCTTTACGCGGCCATGCTTGCTGAGGGCGATGTAGAAGCCCTTGTAAACAAAAGACTCATAGGCGTTGTAGTTGTTGGGCAGCAACATCTCCTTGAACTTGCACTCGTCCCTGAAGACTCTCTAGAAAATCAAGAGGGAGACAAACGGGGGTCAGGGTGAGCATCCCAACGTATGCATGGCCTCACGCGTGACCTTTAATTTGGAAAACGACCTGTTTAGACAGCGTGCTTTGAGGGAAGCTGGAAGAAGTGGCGTGTTTTGCAAAAGAAATTTTCAAATGCAGACCTTCAACTTTTACAACTGAACCTATTATATACTTAACACTCAATTAAAAGTCCTGCATTCAACAGTTTACTTATGGAAGTATTAGCATCCACTATTAACACACAAAAAAGTACTATTAATGCAGATTTCCCCATTTCATAATTGTTATTCTGGATTACATTGTTATATAATATGTAAGCATTACTTTCATACCTGTCTGCTACTGCAGTTTTATATACAAAATGTATGAGTTCATAATATTTAAGGATTAGCTTGTAGTAACTCGTAGCTGAAGCTCTCAGATAAGTGCAGTGTAAAAAGTAGAATATTTGCAAAACAAAAGGCAGTGAAAGAAGAAATGCTGCACTCGTTTTGAAGATTATAAATTTATTTTTTTTGCACAAAAAGTCAAACGTTGAACGCTTAAAAAAAGAGTCTACTAGTGTCAAAATGACGATGAATCAGCAAAGAGTTTGGTACTGACGCTCAACACAAAGCTGCAGGATTTTTTTTTTTTTTTCAAATTGTAAATCTCTCTCAGAGATGCATTTAGGTCTCATTTTAATCACAGTGAAATTAAATCAACGTAAATACCTAGCTGTTGAGTACTAATATGTTGTTTTAATGCACAATCTCAACTAATGTCAACGTTGTACATTCCCTGGTTCACGTTTTGCACAACCTTCATCTTAAACCAAGCAATTTTTACACAGACTTTATGTACATGAACTACTACTTTACTAGTACTACAACATTAAGTACACTAGTGAAGAGAAATGTATTCTGATATATAACAGTCCTGCGCTATATCTACCACTATAACTAACTAAAATACTTTAGGTTTCACTTGCATATCTAATGACTGTGTATGATTCTTAACTTGCATTTACTCATTCATTCATTCATTCATTCATTCATTTTCTGTAACCACTTGTCCTCTGGAGGGTGACTTGTCCTTGTTCTATCCCCTCCACTGCATCTTCTCTTATCTAATCTTATATTTAAGAGTGTCTTTATGTGCAATTAAGCTACTGTGACCAAGCAGTTTATCTAAGTCTAAGTCTATCGTCATGCACCAAACACCAATGCGGATTCAGATTTTTATTCTGTAAAATTCCCTTTTTCCCCCCCAATAATAATAAGTGAGAGCGATGCTGCAAATACCTTTTTTAGAACTGATCTTAACGGTTCCTAAAAATACACGGCTTGCACACCGGCACTTGCCTTTTCATTTGTCATCTAAGACATTAAAGAGCCTGTCATGTAACTGACCTACTTTTTCAGACTCTGTTGGTTTTAATTGTCTGATGTGCAGCTTCACCGGGAGTAAAATGCACAAAGTACATTTACTCAGGTGCTTTTGTGCAGATTAAGATTTGACCATCATGCATGTTGTAGATAATGCACTGACTGGGCCATTCTTCTGCAAAATGACTACCTCAGATTGCGTGTTGCAGCACTTTAACTTAAGAACAACTGAGTGCAGGGGTTTTGCTTGTAATCGAGTACTTTTATATTGCAGTATTTCTTCTTTCACTTGAGTAAACGGATCTGAATACTGACAGGTTCTGGGCCGGCTGCACATTTGAGCGCTGAGGCTTCCTCATGTGAAGCCCCCCTATCATCGGGGCGTATTAATAACACAACAGCGCTCATAAACTCGTGGATGCAGCAGCAGCCACATGAACTCGTCTTACACCGGGGCAGGACGTGTGACACACTGGAGTTGCGCACAAACGTACCGTTCCGTATAACCTTCCCCGGCTGTTCATTGCGACAAACAGCTCACTCCGCACTCCGAACAAGCTGATCACTCCTCGGTCCACGGTGGAGATCTCTATCAGACCTGAACGAGACACAATGTTAGGCAGGCAAAGACAAGTGTCACACACTGCGACTGGGAACAAAGTGCCTCTGCAGCAGCGATGGGTGTAACCTTGCAGGTGCACTGCGACTGGATGATGCTCTCTCTGCTCAATTAGCCCCATTTGCATGTTAGACATTATGAGTGTAGTTTACAGCGTGCTGATATGAGTGTGTCCTGCCGCAGAGGACGCAGGGTAAAAATAAGTTAGCGTCTAAACTGGCTCGAGCATTCATGTCATGTTTTTGGCTTGGAAGGATATTTCGCACTGCACGGATGCAAGGCTCAGCACACAGTTTTTGCTTTCGGAAACTTTCAACCATGCCGACACGTCTTATTAAATATCATGCAAGACAACTGCGGCCGCCTCTAACTTTTACACGGCCTGCGCATAGGGTTACACGCTTTTTCTGGGTTCGCCGCTTTGCCGGATGCAACTCACTGTATTGGTTCTCGTTGTGTGCACCGCTTATCCTGCCATCCGGGAGCACCTGCAGGTGAAACCCAATGCCCACGTTGCAGTACAGCCGTCGCACTCTTTTGATGCCCTGCAAATAGTCACTCTCCCAGTTCAGCTCCGATTTCCCCCCAGCTATACCCAGATAGGAGCGGGAGAAGAGGGTCTCCCACTTCTTTTCCATTAAAGTCGCATTAGTCCTGCTTGGAATCGGATAAGATGAAACGATTCCCCAGAGCGAAGTCCACAGTACAATAACTGCTGGCAGCGTCCAGTGCGTCCTGGCCCAGCTGGACATACTGTAGTGGCACCTTTGCGCAATGGCCATCCAGTTTACCCTTTGGGCACGTGGTTAAAGTTACCTGCCCTAAAAACGCAGTTCTTCTTATTTTCTGTCCTTTGGCATGGTGGTGGTGGTGGTGAAGGCTTATTTTGGGATCAAGGCAGATCAAGGCCCCATAGCCCGAGATCTGAGCAGGAGGAGAGGGACAGAGCGCGTCGGAGCTTGAATTGGTGCCGGTGGCGATGATCATCTTTCGCCGCTCCGCGCCTCTGTACAGGCAACGCTGGCCGTGGAGGGGACACACCACTCACCGCAAAACCAGCTCACCTTGCCCCCACGATTCTCACATCCTAAAATGACATCACCGTGACTTCACCGCTGCGCCCCCCCCATCAAAAGTAGGAGATGGGAGGAGGAGAAGGAGGAGGAGGAGGAGGAGAGAGTTACAGGACCCCGGCGGCAGCAGTTCTGATAGGAGTGATGGGGGCTGCTGCACCTTCACACCAGCTCCAAATAAGCGGGGCAGAGTGAGGAGGAGCGTTTCCTGTCACACATTTCAAAATAAAAAATGCGTGATTATGTTGCAGTACCTGAACAGTTGAGTTACCTCACCAAATAATCAACAACTTTAATGAAAAGATGCATGTATGCAAAGTGGTTAATAGACTGTAAGTTTATCCAAGACAAGCACATTCAGTGGCTTTAACCCTAACTGAAACTATAAACCAATAAAAACATATTTACGTAAAAATGTACAGTCAGGAATAGATGGCCTTCTAAATACTTCTAAAACAACGTGCATGTAGTATAAGGACAAGTTAATATTTAATCATTTTTTTCAGTTAAATGACTATTTATTCTATAAAACATAAGAAAATCGTGAGAAAGAAGGACAGGTGCAATTTTATGATCGCTTGTTTTTGTTTAGTCCACTATTTCCCTTGGTATATGTGATTTTTTTTTACTTGGTGAGCTAAAATCTTCATAAACTGACAGATTAGTCATGTTTAACTGCAGCCTCTGGGTTCAGTGTCATGCTCAAGGACACTTTGGCATGTGATCCATGCACCACCAACCCTCTGGTTCGCCACAGCTGCTCTAGCGGCGTTGCTGCAACAGCCACAAAATGCATGCAAAGGGCAGAGTATCATCTATGACTTAACAATATTTAGAGGTTTTATTTTGAAGGCGAGCTAACCTGCGTTGTCAGTCTTCCCCTAAATAACTGGCCTAACTTGACCAAAGCTCTCCCTCACATGGGAGACCTGTGGGAGGGGAGGGTATGTGTATGTGTGTGTGTGTGTGTATATGTGGGTGTTTGACTTTCATTGGCGTTGAGCAATCATGGGATGGATGGATGGATACTGTGTCCAGAGCCCAAATCGGGACGGTGGTCATATGTCCTGGCAGCCTGCGGCCTTATTTAGAAGGAAGGTGTAAAAACAGTCACAGCCAGTCACAGGAGAGCAAATGGCAATCCTGTCTGACACTTCCTTAGCTGTTTGTGTCCAGGAAGTTTACACAACCAAATATTCTGCCTGGTCAGATTGCGCGTTATTATTGTAAGTAACACACACTGCAGCTAACATAAAAATACAGCCTGCGTGAATCAAATGCATGGCATTGTTTTGTGTAACCTGCTAAGTTCAAGTCCAGAAATAAAGTGGGAAAAGGAATGTGGACAGAGACCTGTGCTCCTGCTGATCACAATTAGTGAAAAATGATAATTTTATGTAAGAAAAGTGACTAAAATTAACTTTATCCACCTTTAAAAGACTCACTTTCAACGCATTGATATGACTTATTCTATGATATATATTCCCTTTTACCGTTTTAACTTAATTTATTTAGCTTTTATAAGCAAAATATAGTATACATATTTAGTAAATGTTGTTTTAATATTGTACAAAATATGATATATATGTAATATAAAATATGTTTTCAAGAACTAAAGATTCATGCAAAAAAAATAAATAAATATGCATTTAGATGTTTACTGCAAGTGTTTAAATGTAAGGCTCTAAAAATTTAGAAAATACAGTAAAAATAAGTCTAAACTGGGTGCACCGGGTTCAACCCCCACCCCCGCCCCCCTTTACATCCCCTGTTTGCATCCCGACCTGGAGGGTGCTGGTAGGCGATGAAGGCTCGGGGGAATTCCCAGCACGTCACCGAGCTCTGAGGCCCCGAGGGGCTCTCTGCTGCCAGGGAGCCTCAGGCCCACCTTAGCAACCGGAGAGGTCCTGCTGCTGGTAAACATCACTAGCAAGACAACCAGTTAACGTGAACAAACAAACAAACAGCTCACATATAAACAGTAACAGTATTTTTAATCCGTCAACACATTAAAATGGCACTTAAACAA
This sequence comes from Chelon auratus, assembly GCA_030220025.1. Classification (NCBI taxonomy): domain Eukaryota; kingdom Metazoa; phylum Chordata; class Actinopteri; order Mugiliformes; family Mugilidae; genus Chelon; species Chelon auratus. The sequence goes on from JASGAT010361882.1 coordinate 11,140, forward strand.
TCAGTGCACTGCATTTGATTTTCTGTGGAACAAGCTAAATCATAACTGAATTCTGAAGATCTGTTTACGTGTTATTGTTAAATAGGACATTCATTAGCACACATGTGGTATTCACTCTGTTTTAGCTCAATTTTTGGTCTCAACCAAGTCCAGAGGAAAGATCTGGGTTCCCCTCCGTTTCACCGGCTAGTTGCTAACTGTGACTGTCTGCTGTTTGGTGCAGAGCAGGTAGCACCCATCGGGTCTTTAGAGCATTTTTCCACTGAAAACAGCCTGCAGCGATGGAAAACCCACAGTATACGAGCAGTGACAGTGTACGCCAGTAAAGCAGCTACGGATTCAGGTGATAACTGTAGCTTTACTATGATTTTATAAAAATATTAATTTAACCTGGGGCGGCACAGTGGCGTGGTGGCTCGCACTGATGCCTCACAGCAAGAAGGTTTTGGGTTCGACTCCTGGGGCCTTTTTTATGTGGAGTTTGCATGTTCTCCCTGGTTCTCTCCGGGTACTCCAGCTTCCTCCCACCGCCCAAAGACATGCTCGTTAGGCTCATTGGGTGATTCTAAATTGGCCGTAGGTGTGAGTGTGAATGGTTGTCTGTCTCTCTGTGTTAGCCCTGTGATAGACTGGAGACCTATCCAGGGTGTACCCCGCCTCTTAAATTAAACCTTTGACTAGATTTTTTAATGCAGAAACTCTACTTTTACTTTGTTACTTACCGGGTTTTAGTTATTACCAAGACAGTAGAATTACAATCTCAATATTGAACGTCATCACCGTCTAGTAAAGACTCAGTTTCCATGCAGCACAAGTCTCTTATAATAAATATAAGTGTGTTTTTACCTTTGCGTTTTTGGTTAGAAAATATCACTTTATCATTTTATTCTATTCACATATGAATTTTTGAATTATAGCCAAAAAAATTGTTTTTTAAGGTAGCAGTGACCATTGAACTTCGATCACCAAATTCGAATCGGTTCATCCTCGAGTCTAATTTATTGTTTCTGCTAAATCTCAGACAAGACATGTGAAGGAAGCTACATTTAGGATCGTCTTTTTTAAAAAAACACCATGCCTAATTTGTAGTTAAAGTTGCATCTCATGTTTTATTACAAAATCCCACTAATCCCAATTAGCTCAGGACCTGCTGTTAGAACAAGTGAAGGAGAGAACCATTTTTTTTTCTTAAAGTCCCAGTGGGGCAAACAGACTAGACCACACCGACCAGCAAATTAATGAGACATGTCCTTGATTTGCTGTGTAAGCACATGGCTATGCAAACCAAGGCAACCGATCGCCTGAATAGACAAAAGCACCAGGTTATTGACAGAGCGGAACTTAAATCAATTGAGAGCGGGCACATTAATGAGACAGCGCTGAGCGCTCAAGATTAATTCTGCTAATACTGTTATACTGGCGTGACGCTGATGCTGCTCTTTAGTGATGACACCTTTCTAATATTCTCATCAGATGCATTTATTTACATATTGTGCATGTATACTGCATAAATGGATTGTACGACTTCACGTCTGACAAAGCCTGTGTTCCTTATTCCCTCATTTTATCTCACTTCATTGAGACAAATCGATTAACTGGTCAATAAAATGTCAGTAAACAAAAGCTTTTAGAGACCTAGTTTACATTGTCATATATCTTGTTTTGTCCAAAAACCCCCAAAATATTGAGATAATAAATCAAGAAGTGTCAAACTGAAGTGACAGAAGTCAAAATATATTGACTTTTAGTCTCTAGTGTAAAACAAACTCCAGCAAAACTGATGCCTACATTTTTACTTAAAGGGGAATTACCGTTTTTTACAACCTGGACCTTATTTCTGGTATAAAATACGATCGTTTACTCACCCATATAACTTTGGTGTCATTTGGAGTTGTTCGGACGATATTTAGATCCAGTGGAGTGGCGCGTATATCCATATAATGGGTGTGACTGGGGCATCGAAACGCAGCCTCTAAATAACGCATTATCTGCCACGAAACCCGTTCATTTTACCAATATTTTGTTATGATACGCTAGTGTTATTCACCGTTGAGTCCGGAGTTACCTGTTATCATCATCCAGGGTCTGTGGATTGACCTACTAACCTCTGAACTGGATGATGTCATCCATATACGGTAAGGACGTCCATCATAAACAAAGTTGTCGTCCACAACTTCAGAATCGGAAAAATATTCAGCCATGTTGCAAAAAACTAGCAGTGGCAAATTACAGGTAAACAAGCCGACCGCCGTGGGTGCGCACGTCATCCAGGTCAGGGGTTAGTAGGTCAATCTACAGACCCCGGATGATGATAACAGGTAACTCCGGACTCAACGGGGAATAGCACTAGCGTACAATAACAAAATATTGGTGAAATGAACGAGTTGTGCGGCAGATAATGTGTTATTTAGAGGCTGCGTTTCGGTGCCCCAGTCACTCCCACTATATGGATATACGCGGATGAAAATATCGCTTGAGTGTATGACTCCAAATGACACCAAAGTTATATGGGTTAGTAAACAATCGTATTTTATGCCAGAAATAAGGTCCAGGTTATAAAAAACGGTAATTCCCCTTTAAGACAGCTACTTTCATTGCATTCTAAATTGCTTACTTGTTTCAGTCATTGCATCTCTGTAGTCTTGCACCTCAAATGCAATTTCGGCAAAAATCGTTTTCTAATATGCTACAGTTTTTACAAGTTCCCTAACAAATCAATCAATTAACTCATCAGTTCAGCTTTAGCCTTGACAAGACTGAATGAACAACTGCAACTGAGTCACGCTGTGGCAACAGGATGACAGAGGCAAGTAAATGGAAACTTGCCAACGTAACGCAGCAAATTGATTCCTCCTATAGACTCGTCTTGACTGAATATATTAGAGCAGAAGTCACAGAATCTAGAGACTGAAGCAAGAGAAAAGTGTCGGCTGCAGTTGACTATTGTCTGGTCAGCTGTCTTTTTCTGCAATTATAGCATCTATTTAGTGCACGCACGCACGCACGCACACACACACACACACACACACACACACACACACACACACACACACACACATCAATCAGAAAACCAGACCGGACCAGAGGGAATGCCTATACAAACACCTTTTGTGCATATTACCAAAGTGTAAGTAACCAGATACAGGAGGACGCAAAGCTCTTTCAATCACTGTTTTATTAACGCTGGGTTTAAAATACGATATTGAAACAACAGCTGGGGAGACCCGGAGATGGAGAGGGGATTTCTCTGGCATGACATCAGAATCACTGGCATAGGCGGGCAATGATACTCCAACTGTGCATGGACTGACGACAATAGCTGCACCGGCCTTCGCATAGAGTCACAGGATTACAGTTTTACAATCAGAGCAGTTAGAGTCATTAGTTTTGCAGGTATGTGGTCATAAACCCAAGGATCAATGGGAATTTGGACAAAATGACGGTGCGAGATGAGAAGTCGTTAGGATATCTAGGGATTATGAAGGTTGGTGAAGACTTTTGTGACCATTTTACAACCTTGACCCTTTGGTTGCATGACAGAGTCAAATCAAAGGATCACCATTATCGTAGGGAGACGTCATCCTTCATGGTGGACCACCATTGGACCTTTCATAAGAAGCATGTTTAGTTGTGATTAATGAAAATTACACATATGATGTTGACTGATTTAAAACCAAATCTTGCAAGAAAATAAATTCACAAAAGTGCTGAATTCACGCTACGATGCAACGCAACCTTGACGTTGTTAAATCTCACCATCCATGAACCAAACACATGTGATTGGATGATGGGTCACCACATAATAGGAGAGCTGACAAAAGTTGAAGCCTGTGCAACTTCAGTATGTTGTGCATCACCCTTGTCATTTAGTGTGGAGCAACAATATGTTTGTATCACCACCTTCCAATGAAAACTAATTGTAACCTCTTGTTTTTTGTACGTAACTTTACATAACATAGCTTTTTCTCTATACAAGCTACCCAGAACCGCTGAAGATTGAGATAGTACAAAATACCAATTTTCACTTGTTTTCTGAGAACA
>JASGAT010361892.1:0-15771 GCA_030220025.1 Chelon auratus
GAGACATTAAAGCTGTTGTTATTCCGCGCTGACACATGTGCACACGCCCACCACGTCGACTTGTATGACTCACGGCCACAGCTGTGTTTTGAAGATGTTCTACCCTTTAAAAGCCTCTTATCCAAACTGCTGATGTACAGCGCTTTGTACTCTCCCTGCTTCTCATGTCACGTTTCCCCTGCTGCCTCACCTTTGACCCGCCGGGGTCACGCAGTCATCCTTCCTGACTTTTTCTTTCCTCTTTGTGTCCGCCCGTGTGTTCGAAAACTGAAGTCACCGTTAAAGCAATATTTATTGTTGCATAGCTATAATTATTCTGTTTCGTGGACTCACCCTCGCTTCTGCAAGGGTCGTGTTTTCACGTTCGCCCCGTCGCCTCGGACGCTTCTTCATCACCGTCTATCTTATGTGTGTGTCTGTTTCTGGTGTTCATGTAACGAGTCAAAAACAGCCAGGGTGCGCTAATCTTATCTGGTACAGGAAACACATTTCAGGGCCTTGAACCAAACAACTGGGCAGGAAACAGGGTTCTAAACTGAGCAAATGGGAAGGAAAAACCAGGAGGCTGAAACAGAGACACATAAAGGGGGATCCCTTATGAAAACTTAGATTTGCTATTTCCTCTATTTATTTGTGTGTCTCTCCCTTGGACTGTTTTGTCTGTAAATCAGTGATCCACATCTTTTTTCAATTATTTCCATTTTTGGTGAATGCGTCATTTGCTAGTTTGTGTTGTCCCGAGAAAAGCAAGCTGTTAGGTCTTTTGTCCTCGTCGGACATTGGTAATTACGCCAAGTCAACAGCATTGACCGTGACACTTGCACATTTGGGTCAGATTAAATTATAAATCTGAGAATAAGTGGTACAGATTCTGATGCTAATTTAAGTTTGATGGTTAAAGTTTCTGCTTTGCCGTTACATCTGTCGATTGGCTTTGCATGCAGCGACCTCAAACGTTTATCATGTGAGTAGAATCAGAAACATGAAGTACTTTGGCTTTGGCACGCTGAGATTTTTCACTTGTTGTGAAAAACACTTAGAACTCCTTCACATCTATTCTTGCAGCTTTGGTGCTTGAGGGCCGTTGCATCCATCGAATGTCAAATTTCTCAATGTCTTGGAGATCTTTACATCCCAAGCTTGGCAAACAAAATTGAAGCCATAATGCATCCATTTACAGAACATATGAAAACATGAATTGACCCTCTGTTACATAACCCTAAATCCACTTTAAACAAACCAGATCATAAGCAACTCTGTAAAAAAAAAAAAAGTATTTGTACCAGGGGTCTGGGCTTTACCCCCTCCAGAATAACAGGAATCCTATCACCAGTTCCACATTTCCTCCTCCTCCCTTCGCCTACTCACATGCCCGCTATCTTTGCCTTTCTCAAAGTAAAGTTCAGCGCTTGACATTTATTCTCCTGCCGGGTAAAGTATTTAAAACTTACATCAGCTAAAAATAGTTTTACACCAAACAAGCCCGAAGAAACAGGAGGCACCGACTTTTTTCTGGAGCAGACCTGCTGAACCAGACCTCAGACCTCTCTCAGTGTGACTATACAGAACCTTGTAAATTGACGAGAGTTAAGGGACCTCAGCTGGACCCAAAGACAGCTGCTCCGTGAAAAACACACAACACTGGCCATTGTGGAGAACTCAGGCTAGGTCAGGACCCTTGGACAGGATCGTGTAGGCTGTGCAGAACTCATTTGAGCAGCATCTGATAAGAATCCAGGCCTGAAGACATCTATTGTTGTACATTCCCACAATAAAACCTCTCAACCATGGCGTGGCGTGTCTTGACATGCACAAGTGCAATGGTCCAATCTTAGCTGTTTGCAGCTTTTATAAACTACGTTAAATAAATTCTCCGAAACTGACTTTTGTCCTCAAACGGGGGAATACAGAGAACAGTCCTAACTGCATTACTGGTTAGATTCCTACAGTTTTGTTGCAGGATGATACAGCTGACCTTTATTTTCTACTACTATTTTACTTTAATGAGAAATTGATACTGATAAATTGCTCCTGTGTTGACTGACTACAGTCTGCGTTTCCCTAAGACCACAGGAAGGGAATAGAAGAATAAGCCCTGCGGCGACTTTTCTGTTTTGATGCTTTTTATGGGAAACAAACCATCTGAGTAAAGCACAGGATAGAGCAGGACAATAATTTTACTGTAAACACCCATTACCGCACATCAACCTGCAATTTACAACATGTTGTCTGTTCTATGGAAACCTGGGCCAAAGCTCTGATTAAAGCTACACTCTGAAAAGAAGTTGTTTGGAACAGAGTGGAGAGTCCTATGCCCAAATTCACTGAGTACATTCAGGATTTTCACTCGTGGCTCGTGGGATTCCTCCGTGTGGGGCGTGATGACGCACATTCAATATCAGTTTCAACTTCTCAGCAAATGAAGCAATTTCAATATGGGTTGTCATTATACCTTTGATATTGTGATACTAGGATGCTTCTTTAAATCTAAATCAAACCCAGATACCCCAATCCAGGTATCTGTGTTTTCCACTCTGCAAAACACATCTCTTTGCAGGCTTTGAACACTGCTCAGTGTTTTGTCATGGTATAAGCTAGTACTGCGGGACAGAAGTGAAGAAAGAAAAGAGCTGGGTCCAAATAAGGGCGATGGAAAAGAGGATATATAACCTATATCCCTACTCTGTAATGGGAAATGTGAGATTGCTGGACAGAGAGTCAACCCTCAGGAGGAATCAAGGAGACGTCTGTGACTTTACTGTTTTGTGTTTCCCTGAGACATGGCTACAAGAAGAATCCTGCAAATCCCATCATTACCTGTGATGGCTGGTTCAGACGGGCAGACATAAATCTGGGAGTGGCATACTAACAAATGGCTTCCCTTTGGTCACATAACTGCGAAGGAAGGTGTCTCCAGCCCAGACATGAACTCTTAGTAGCGGGGCTAGGTCCATATTACATACCCGGGAGGTTTTCACATGCAATTTTGGATGTTGTGTACATTTCCCACTCTGCTTACCCGGCAACCCCATGTGATGTAATCCAATCTGTTACTGTGAGACACTGGACAACCCCCCCACACCCTCCCCAAGGTATAATTTGGAATTCATTGAAAAGTTTACAGCTTCCATGCTCTTGATCAACTGTTTCAAAGGAGCATCTTACCTTGGGGATTAATTAAAGTTCTCTGAATTTGATAGCTGGATATTTTTCATCTCAAAGGAACTGGACTAATTCTATGATGGTAATGGAAAAGGAGGAAACTCCCCACAGGTGTCTTCAAACAGATGCGTCTGTTTGTAACAACACTCAAACATGTGTTTTGAATCTTCACTTGACAAGATTCTTCTGTAAACATCCTTGCGTCTCATCGGCCCAGATTAAAGCGAGACTGAGGCCATTCAGCCCAACGAACTGAGATTTTGCAAGTTCAACAATGGTTTGCATGAAGGAATTAAGGTATATATACATTTTGCATGGCCACATTCATATAGCCCTTCAAAATGTTCATCCTTTCATAGGCAAACAACAAGACACACTCACAAAGACACTGGCTTGGGAAGAAAAATGAACAGGCAATTGTTTCCCTGACACATTTGACTATTGTGTATCCTCTGTTGTTGGTCAGACATATGGTACCATTTACAAATTGCCCAATAAAACATGTGCAACAATGGGGGTATTGCTTCCCAAATGGCCAGGTTTTGTTGTTTAATAAAGAGGTATTTATTGTGATAGATTACCCGTAAATGAAAAAGAAAAGGCCTTTTGGTCCGAAAAGAAGCCGGACCAAAGGGCCAGCTGAAAGTAGGTGGACAGAAGCAGCTTTAAAGCCTCTTTTAAAGACATACGACATGTGCGTGCATATGCTAGAATAAATGTTTGTTCTGTATTGGAACTGTCTAATAAAAGTTAAAAAGTGGGACCAGCTGCTGCTGAGGCCGCAGAAAAGAAATGTGTTTAAATTGTGTGAGCGTGTGCGTGTGGAAACTATTACTAGTAAACTCCTCTGCTAACCTTGACTTGTCTCCCTGCACTTGGATGAAAACAATGAAAAAAGCAGGAAGTTCCCTGTCATCATTTGTTAAACACACACACATAAACACACACACACATAGTGCACGGGAAATAGTTTGAAGCGTGAATCCCAACAATGATCATCGTTATCTATCCTTTATGTGTCAGAACTCTGTCTCATGGATACATTAATAATGAACAAGATTATCCTCTAGATTATGTTAATGTGCTAAATGTAATTGCTGCCTTGATTTTGTTCACAGTTTTTGACAGAATTAAGTACTGCACATTAACCACCAACCGAAATCCCTCCTGCCCTTTGGCGTTGTCTCATGAGCAACAGAGGAGAATCAAATAATTTGGGTAATAAATTACTAAATACAGCTAAAACAGTATCTTACCTTCCAGTTGCTTCTTCTCCTGTCTTCTTGCAGGCCTGGGCGTGGTCTGGGCATGGTCTGACAACCCACCATTGCTCTGGACGGTGGGAGATTGGGCCACACTTGCTGGGTTGGTATCAGTGATGCCAGGTGAGGAGAAAGAGGCAATCCTCTGTAAGATTAAGTTTACGCTATCTCTAGCATCACCTACGCCATCTTCCAAAGATCCAATAGCTCTCGGGCTGGAGGCGCTGGAAGAGCTTGAAGGGCTAGGCAGATTGGGGACCACCTGGACAACTTGGGGCCCCGGCAGAATATCCAACTTGATGTTCTGGGATGGAGAAAGGGGTACAACGGAACAACGCATGTCTGAGATAGAAATGGAGCCTTGTGAGAGAGATGGAGAAGATTGGGAGAACTGTACAAAGGGATTGGGAAAGGGGTGGGAGGGCGTGTCAGAAGAACTGTCTAGGCTGCTGAGAGAGGCTGAAGGGCTTGCACTGGATGGAGGGCCAATGTGGTGATGGAGGCTTCCTGAGCTTCTTGGAGGAGGCTTGGGGGGAGTGGGTCTCATGGATCCTCCTCTGGCCTCGTTGGGGTAAGTGGTGGAGCTGGTGCTTACCAAGCTGTCTAGATCCAAGGGAAACTTGTGGAGACGTGGAGTTTCTTTGGCCTTGGGCTGGGGAGACTTGACGAGCCGAGGCCCTTGCTCTTGGCAATGTTTTTTGGAGACACTGTAGCCCACCTCCCCAAAGGAACTGGCATTATTAAGATGACCATTCCAGTTTGCATTGGCATCGACCTGCTTCACACCTGCAGCCATCCTGCCTTCACTGCCACCCCTTTGCATACTCGATATCCCTACTCTTTCATCAGGACTTTGGAAGTCTAGAATAGACATGGAGCCATGGTTCATTCCACGAGGCTCTCGGACACTCATCATCCCCTGCTTTTGGTTCATCTCAGAGTTGAAAACACTCCCATGGGAAGAAAACTTTTTCAGTTTTGCTTCTTGGTTATGTTGAGGGAGCTGGGGCTGGGTTCCATGGTACTCCCCCTGAGGCTGAGGGCTGTGATATGACTTTGGTTTGGCAAGAGGCAGGGTATATACACCCCCGACAGAGCACTCCAAGCTGGATGTGGAACTGTGAAGGCTGTCATAGTCACTGCCCGGACCAGACAACACGGAGCAATTGTTGGGATTAAGCCTACTTTGAAAGGAAGCAGCTCTGGTCACTGAGGAGCCATTGTTGTGAATGACTGACTTGTTGATGCTTCCTCGGTTAAAGGACAGGCTACTGAGTACAGGACGAGACTTGAGCGACGGGAGGGCACTGGAACTCAGGCGACTATGGGAGTGGGCTGCAGAGCCCAGACTGTTGTTGTTGTTGTTGAAGGCAAAAGAAGGAGACTGGCTGCCCCCTCCCTGCTCCTCACTAGCTTTGTTGAGGAAGTAATGGCAGGAAGAGGGGGATATAGGGGTGGAGACAGGGGAGGCTGTGGAGAAAGATGGTATGTCATCCACATCTTCAGTGTCGAAAGATCTCTTCAGTGCTGCAGATGGGGGAAAAAAGCACACAGCATACACACCATTATTAAAATGTCTGAATTAAATGAAAATGAAAAGAAATGAAAAGAAATGAAAAGAAATTCAACATATGGTACATAGTGCGAGATCAGTTAAATAACATAATTTATCAACAAAATTGGATCTCTGGTCATTATGTGAACAAGCTGGCATCACACTGGGTTAAACTCCCAACTTGAATACCTGTTACCCTGTTGTATGCATAGAGTACATGCTTTGCAGTACATGAATGTCCCTGTGCCTCTCCTCTGAAGTTCATAGTTCTGGATGTTCTTATCCACTTGTTTTTGTATGGGAACAGTGTCCCCTTCCACTGTTGAACACACACACACATGCAACCTTGGTCCTGTCAGCACAAAAGCTGGATTGAGGTCGGCACTGGAGTCAGGGCATCCTGAGGGGTTTAGTATTACAAAAAACAACTACTGCAATGTGACCCGCCATGAGAATGAGTGGGTGGGTCACAGGAGGAGGGGCATATAATTAGAGTGCCACAGTGAAACTTGTATTAGTGTCTTTATCCTCATGTGTCAGATTTCCTTTCTATATATTCCTTTGAACGAAGCATGTGTTAAGATGGATGTGATCAACATCACATGCTTGTTCAAGAAAACCAACTTGCAGCCGTTCTTATCACTTGGCTGCAGAAAATGCCAGAAGTCCACTTGTTATTCTAAGCAAAGAGGGTCTTTCTTGGTGTCAAATCCTGTGTAAGCTGACGAAGAGCAGTGCATAGCATGCTAAAATGTTTTGTGTAAACTCGATCACTTGCTTCCAGAGCACGATGAAGCTGTTCAAAAGTGGCCACGGAAGATTACTAAACCAAGCTTTGGTTACTGAGAATTCAGGGCCATACTACACTCTTTGGTTTATATCCTCCTAGAGAATCATTCATGCCACAGCAGGATAGTGACCACATACTCAAAAGATTTGCAAGAGCAAGGAGTGATGAGTACAGGAGGCTTTAGCCCACTCGAAGACTGAGAAAGCCGAGCATTCCCCAATCTGGGAACTGATTAGCTATTGTCTGATGACTTAGTCTCTGGGGTCAATGGCCAGTGTCTTGAGGCTTCCGGTGTAGCCTGCAGATATCAGGATAACAGATAGCAGATAACAGATATCCAGGCCAAGACTGCACATTCCACTTGCCATTCGCTGTTTACAGTCCAAGCAGCAATTTATAATGCAGTTGAAGTCAAGAGATGATGAACACGATTGGGCGATTGTTGACTCAGTTGAGAAACAACAGCTTTGAAGTAACAGATTAGCTTGGGTACAAAAGGGTACAAAAGCCCCACTCAAACGATACTGCTCAACTATACCGCTCCCAAAATCTTGACCCTTACCTACAGATTTGCCATATGCATATGCAGACACCTCCAAGTCAAAATCCCTCAGATCATTTGAAACACTGTCAAATTATCCTGGGATAACATCTCATCAGGTTTTACACACCTTGACAAGTCCAGGACAGCTCAAGTGCATGCTTAAAGCAAAAAGGTGTCATAGTTTTTGACTGACTGTAGTAATTATGTCTCATTTTACTATGAAAGATGAGTTTCCTCGTGTGTTGTAGCTTGTTTTATTTCCTACCTTTGTGTTCCTCCTGCCAGTTTTGGGTATCACAATTAATCTTTTGTATATTTCTAGTCTAATCTCTCCTTCGCGTTCTTTTCCTGGGGTGAATTTAGCAAAGCAATGCACATATCAGGCCTCCAAAAAATGCTCTGTAACCATATAACCATATTACAATTACAAGACTCCTGATATGATTTAGATGTTCACTCTCTGATTCGACCAGTGGCACACTCTCAAGCATTCACAAACACAACCACATGCATAGCATTCACTGGGTGTTTAGTGGGTCTTATACTGCTTCTGGACTGTCTTTGTTTCAAGGGACGCATCCACATCCTGTTTGTGAAAGTTAAATGGGCTCATTTTCCATGCAGTCAAGCACTTTTCAGTGAATTTTATCTGAGTGGTTGCTGTCTGTCCCTTAAGGCAAGGAGCATACAGTTTAGAAAAATATGATGAAAATACTCATTAGTGGCAGCCCAGCCTTAAATCACACACCAGCATAGTTTGTAACTGAGCAACTAATGGCTCAAAGCCTCTGTAGGCTCCAGGCAGGCTGGGGAGGGGCATGTGTGTGTGCATGTTAGGACATGGCTAGGTTCACTGAGGCTACAAGTATGAACCTGCCCTTCATAAAAAGAGATAAGGAGTCCTGGTATCAGGTAATTGCTGGCACCCTGTCAAACGCTGGAAAAATAATCACCGTGATCTGCTCTGGTCTACCTGTGTGTGTCTTGTGTGTGTGTGTGTGCGAGCTGTGTACATTGACTCCACTCCTTCTGTTCCCACATTTGCGCAGACCCTAATTCCTCTTTTATTACACAATGTGTCATCTGATAAAGTGAGATGCCTGAACTCTCTGTGTCTCCCTCGTGCACACGCAAGTGCACATCAGAGCATGCTGAACACACGCTGAGGAAGGGTGTGCATGTGCATGTGTTCGCGTTCACGTCCAAGGTATCTTTATGGCCGCTGCAGGTCATGTCACTGGGAAAGGTCTTGCATGTTGACATTCTCCTGCTTTGTGCTTCTTCTTCCTCTGTAATGCCAGATTTTCCTCTAAAATGGTGCATTACACTTCCGTGTAAGTCATAATGTTATTTCTTGTCCAATGACAAATAGTCCATGCACAGCTGCAGGGCTAGAAATGCAAGGTGTTAGGAATCTGATTAGTCTGGAAGACCTAAAGTAGCCAGGTATGTTAACTACAGTATGTTTACTCTTAAATAAGGATATGCAGATATGCTCCTTGCAATTTGTCTATTGTCTCTCATAGGTATTATGGACATAGGCCAATGTTGGAAGATGAAGTAATAGACGACCATCATCTACAGACTTGTTGGCTCTGTACGCAAACTGTGGGGGATCAAGGAGGGGGGCAGTGATGGCACTGTGGTGGAACCACACAAAGGGCTCTAATGACTTAATAACCACAAGGGTCATGGTGATGGGTCTACAGTCAATATGGCCTTTGGCCTTGGTTGCCTCAGGGACAACGCTGGAGGTCTTGAAGTGGGTTGGCACATGGCATGCCTGAGGTGTGTGTATGAATACAGGTGATTAGCATGGTACTTCAAGGATGGAGAGACAGAGCATGACCCGTGTGTTTTCCGGGATTTTGATTTTGGCTTGCACATTGGAAATCTGGTTTTTGTCTTCCGTCTGAAAGGTTCCAACTGGCAATCGTTCTTGGGTCAAATGGCTCTGAAGTGATCGCAGATATTTATTGGCTTCAGCTCAGACTGAAAGTGATGGAAATATGACAACTTTTCCAGTGCGCTGGTCTAGCCGAGTCTAGCCGTAAAGCATGGCCAAAGGCTATGACTACTACAGAGTCAGGAGTGCCCATAAATACTGACCAGTGCGAAAGAGAAGTAGTCACAGGGTAAAGTCGAAGAACTCACATCAGGAGGACTGTGTTGCTGAATCTGCAGCCACTGTTGATGTAAAAACAGATTCTTCCACCTTTTGTCTTGCCCCAAAGTTCTATGTGGCAACCAACCCCGACGAGCTGGAGGCCTGCCAGCTGAAGAGCAGAGTCTGGTTTCAGTCCATAGCCCACACAAAACAGAAGATAAAGAAAAGTCTCTGCTTTCCCCTCAACCAGCTGAAGTTCATCTAGGTTTTGATCGGTGAATGCACATTAGAGAGAAATATTCCCAGTAATGACGTGCAAGACCCACATCAACAGAGACACACAAGCACACCAGCAAGTTCCTCCCTCTCCTGGTTTTTCACTTTGTTCATAGACATGGAGGCTTTTAACCAAAGTGTCCAATACTTTCACAGAGGTGACAACTAAAGTGGGAAATAAACCTTCAGAGGTTGTAGCCCTGACGATCTTGAGCTCTTCTCTGAGTATTGCAACAAAATGCTGTTGCAAAACGTACCTGGATGTCAAAGAAAGAAAACACGGAACAACTGGCCAACTCTGCGGGTCAAGATCACATTCCGTAAAAAGAGGAAACTGATACTGCGAGTGTGTTTGTGTGACATCTGTCCTCGACAACACAAAGGTCCTTGGAATATCAGGAATAAATTATTATAGGGTCACGCCACGTTCCTTGAATAGCTTCAGGTTTGAAGTCCACAAATTCATATAGAAAGTGTTTTTAACAGCATCAAACAAAAATGAAATGGTTAGTGTGCAAATATTATAGACCCCATTGGAGTTTACAAGTACTTTACCAGCCAACAGTTGGTTTCTGAACCATTATTCCTCTTTTGTCATCTCTCTGACTCTTAAGCTATGTCTCTGCTGTCAAATACCCGCACGTTGTCCCAGTTGTATTTTGTCACCATAACATGTAAGAGCTGAGGACACTACATGCATGTTTCCACCAATCAATTAATTATCCTTTGGCATTAGTGACCAGTGAACCAGTAAACACCGGGAGGATGGGAGGCCCAGCCTGCCCTGTGGACACACAACGAGGGGATGCTGAGTCTGGGCTTGTCAGACCCACCCCCACCGACCAACACACACCACCACCACATTCCTTGCAATTTTGGGGGCTAGGTAACTTGCAGAAAGACTGATACAATACTGCATTTCCACATGCACACTGTGGGTTTCACTTCAAAGAACATTACTTTGAATTAATTTCATAGAGACTTACCCAAAACTCAACAACATAAAATAGCCTTCACATAAAACTAACCCTTTCCCAACCTTAGACAAAGCCTTCACCTTAAACTCTAGTGATTTACTTTACAGGGATACAGTGACTGTGTAAACTGTGTTTATGTCACTACAACACAAGCACGCCACACATACACATTCACACACGACCACATTAAAACAACTTCCACTTACTAAAAAGCACATCTGGAAGACACATTCCAAACAGCCGTTTGCAATGTTGTAATGCCGAAAATAACACAGTGCCAGGTCTCATAACCATGCAAACACACACGCAGAAGAAAAAGAGAGCTCTTACATCACTGTATTTCAGATGTCTGGCTACCATTTGCCTCATAAGCACCTGTTGCCTGAAAAACTATTACTACAGAAGCTGGAGTCAATTAAAGACACAGTGTGTCCAAAGTTTAACTGCCAGCATGTCATGCTTTTTCAGATGAGATGAGAACACAGCAGCAGTTACAGACATGTCTAAATGTTACCAGTTACCCCCAGCAGATTCCATCAGTTTTGATTATGAAACCCTGCTGCTACACAAAGAATGAATTATTTTTGCTTTGCACAAAACAGTAACAAGTTAAATTTGAAAAACCCAATAGAAACATGACCTCCTGAAGAAACTGGTTCTGCATAGCCCTTTCATTGTGAAGATAATCCCAGCTGTTCCCTCTGATGGACGAAACTAACATCTTAACCCCTTAACACTGTTGTTGGTCAGATGCTTATGGCCAAAACACTGTGCACCACATAGAGATTCAGTTCAACGAGTATGCGCCACTACAGACGAAAGAGGAGGTAAGACACAATGTTTTGTTGAGTATGTACTCTTACTACAAAGTACGTAGTAAAAGCAGTAAGTAACTACTGCTGCTCCTGCTATTGTTGCAGAGGTGTTGGTGGTTTTGTGATTTCAATCACTCATAGGTTCTTAAAATAGAGCAGCAGAATTCATTATCATTTCAGATCAGTGAGTGATGTGTTAAAAAGGAACCTTTCAAACACCTAATGCTGCAAGGGTAACCCTAACCCTAACCCTAATTAAAGGCTTATCTTATCTTAACCTGCAAGAAGGGCATGTGATCGCGACCTCTTGCCATTTTTGGCGCGATTAAGTGTTTGGGAATCCAATCACTTATGTTCTCTATAGTTAGTTATGGTATGTCAGTATTTTGACAATGGGTTTTGCACTAGGATTTTGAATGATTTTGAATCATTTTTATCATGAGCTCTTTGGATGTCTACACGACCATCGCTACAGGGGTTACAGATAGATGTATGACACAGGATTCATTGACCCATTCACAAAAATATTCTATTTTGGGTTGAGCTTGACACATGCACAAAAATGTCAGATTACCTACAATTGCTTGATGGACACCTAGACCAAAAAGTGGTTTCTCTGTAACTAAACATATCTGGGATTTGGACCATTGGTCATACAAAACCACAATTCGAAAATTTTCGATGGTCCGCTGAGTTTAAGAATAATGAGAATATTGATACTTTGATAGCCAAACAACTCCAGACATGTCTGAATGGCAGGCAGATTGCACTGATGTTCTGCCAAATTCTTAGCCATTGTGGGAGTATGGTTGACAGCAAGACACATTAAGTAGTGCTTTTGTACTTTGCTGCATAATGGGCTCACACTGGTTTGTGGGTCAGTGTGCGTGCAACATGCTATGGCACCTGTGTTAACGTGCATTAGAACATGTACGGGTCTCTGTTATTCTTCATTTAAGACAGAACTTCTGTTTGCACTACTGAACATAAAACGTAGACCGACTGGTGTGTCCTTAGGCTGCTGTGCTCCACTGCTTTAATGCAGGCTGGAATGTCAGAGGGGAGCAGAAGTGTGTTTTTCATAGAGTGCCATTAGTCATGAGAAAAAACAACAAGAATTCAGTGTGTGTGTGTGTGTGTGTGTGTGTGTGTGTGTGTGTGTGTGTGTGTGTGTAAGTGAGTGTGTGTTTTGAGAGGTGGGGGGCAAAGTCCTTATAGGCAAATCTCTGTAGCCATCTTGGTAAAGACTCTGGGCAGTGAGTTCAGCCTAACAAGACCAAGCCCCTGTCTGAAAGAATGGGGAGGGAATGGATTCATAAACTACATATACGGACATAAAGTTGGTAAAAAAAAACACCAACTTTATTGATGCTACACGATCAACACCATCCTAAATGACATCCTAAAGGATACAGTAAGTCAAGAAAAGCACGATGTAAACTTACATACATCTATGTCACCACAATTCAACCTGCTGTGAAAGTCACCCATGCAATTCCATCTGTGCAGCAACACAGTTGTCTTCATGTGTTTCACAGCTTGGCTGGTGCAAAGCGCACACTTTTGGGGGAGGGACCATGTGTCATACAACCACCTTCTTTGGCGTAAAGGAATTTTCCCATAGATTTCTATTCAGGATTAAGTGGTTTGTCTCTACTCTATAAGTTTGTCTCTGGTGTGGGGAAATAGAGGTGGGGGGGATCACTGGGTCAGTAAGTCATGGGACCCTCTTTAATCTTTGCTTGGTTCATGACCTGCTGGAGTGCAGTACCAGTAGGTGACAGAGCAGAGAAGGGCAGCTCCTAGTCCTCCATGATCTCCTCTAATCTCCCATGTCCCCGAAAATGCAATATTGCTCCGGTGCTGAGGCAAACACATCAGTTTTAAGTTTGCACAAAAGCAAGGTGCCAACCTTAAAGACTTAAAGACTTGACAGGTGTGAAGTTGTCCTGCACACCTATTTCAATCATATTACATTTAAACTGTCAGATGAGTTTGAAAGAAATACTCTGACTTCATATTCTAAAAGTAGGAAGGCATGTAGTGGAGGAGAAGGGAGGAAATAAAAGAAAAATACCAAAAAGTAGAGATGCCTCAATATCAGAAATTTGGTAGTCAGTACCATCACTAAAATCCGCAATTCTTAATACGGTACTAGAAGTTCCTACTGACCTTTGGCCACCAAGATCTAATCATTCCATCCATGAGTGAAGGGTATATTTGTGCAAATTTTAAAGGAACTCTCTCAAGCCATTTCTAAAATATCAAATAATTTATGGTCGAAAAGGTGTTTCGTAAAGTAACAATGATCTTGACTTGACCTTTTGAACTGCCCATTCTTGTGACTTCGCCCTTGAGTCAAAGTGGATGATTGTGCCAAATTTGGAGTAATTCCGTCACCACATTCCTGGAATATCACTTTCACGTGGACAGGATGGACATGAGGTCACGGTGACTTGACCTGTACCTTTGACCCCCACGATCTAATCTCTTCATCCACGGGTGCAAGAGGAGGTTAGCGCCAAATCTGAAGAAGTTCCGTCAAGGGCTTCCAAAAATGTCGCATTCTCAAGAATGGAACATACATTTGACCACCAAAATGTAATCAGTTCATCCTTGTGGACAGTCGTAGCAAATAGCACTTCCTCAAGGTGTTTCTGAGATGACACATTTTCAAGGTGAGTTATGGAACATGTTTTTCGAAGAAATGACTTTGACCTTTACCCACTACAGAAAGAGCGGTACCTTCACTATTCTCTGTGCTATAATGTTTTGGCATTGACTTGGTAGTAACGCATCAGATCTTGTGGGTGTGGCATTATATCAGGACACATTAGGTAAGAGAGAAAAGGAAGGAGAAAGATGATAATGCAGAGGTACCTGCAGGAACACTCAGGGGACGACACCAGGAGTCTGGGTTAGCCCTTTTTTTAGCTATATATAGTTAAAGGTAGTTTGGTATTGATAGGCGTTCCTGACTGTTGTCCTTCCTTTTTACATACATGCATGGCAGAATAACACCGCTCAGCATACAATACCATCACTAACTAATCTAAAACATATAATAATTGAGTGAACAACGTGTAAATGGTACGACCAAAACAGTGCTGATCAAAAGAACCTGACAAACTGCTGCACATTGCGACATGCAGTGACCGGATGCAATACTTTTTGGCCAAACACAGACACTGTGTGGGTGTCACATCTGTGTGCAAATCCTAGCTTTTTCTTTATTGCACTTCTTTGGCGAGATTGGAGGCACTGACACACTTTGGTTTGAAGCGACAAATAGACCAAAACAGCGAGAGCTGCTACATAGGCGGTCTGTGGCCAAAGGCTACACTAATTTGTTTAAAGGCACGGAACAACACCTGTCTAAATAGAAGAATGTGGAAAAAGCGTTAGAATGAGTGAAGGCCGGCTTTTGTTGTTCTGTCCCTGCAGGCTGCAAAGACATGCCTGATCGCCCCGAGGAAGAACAATCTGTTCATTCTAACATTCCCTCACTCTTTCCTCTCACTATCCCCACGCTGAATGTACTCATAGCAATTAATGGTTTTCTTTATTTTTGTTCTTTTTTTTATGGGGTTTTCAATATTTACTCAAGAGCCGCTGTTGCAAAGAGGGCTAAAACTGAGAGCAGCTGCAACCTTTGATTCATTGTAGTGAACATTCAAAAGATGATTTCAGGATTAGGGTTAGGGTTAGAATAGCCCAGAGCACTGATGGTTAAATAATAAACACCAACACTAACTACTATTTAAGGTAAGAGAGGAATTCTAATGAAGATCAAAATTGGTACAAACAGCTATCTAAGGTCTTTAAGTCCAAAGTTTTGGTCCATCAATCCACTCAAACCTCCCATCTGCTTTGGGAGCACTCCAGCAACCTCACCTGACTTCCCCCCTTGGTTCCTGTCATAATTCATAGCGCTCCTCGAAGACAGGAACCTTTCACTTCATTTGAAATGATAACGTTACCACGACACAGAGTATACAGAAAGCCAAAGTCTATACTCCCATACTCCCATACTTCTATCAATTTAGAAGCCATATTTTTTCTAATTTCTATATTAATTTATTATTATAATGTGACTATAATGCTTAATCAAAACACATATCATTAACACAGTGTTCTGGGTTCAACCTTGCTAGTGGCTTATGGCTTTCTTCTGTGCCATATGTACATTATAACTCCATTATCTGGCTTTGCTATTATCTTAGTTGTAATATTTGCCCTCAAGCACACAGAATGCATTTCTAAATGTATTCCATTGAATTAAG
>JASGAT010361898.1:0-11138 GCA_030220025.1 Chelon auratus
TATAAATCTGTACACTCCTCACTGCACTGAACAGCGTACACCACATTACTCTGTTTTTGCCTGGGTGTTTTGTCTTTTGGGTGGACCAGTCTTTGCCTAAGTGTGTTTCCTGGTTTGAAATAAACTGGAATACGGTGATTTCTGAAAATTCTATTGAGTTTCTCGGACACTCCAGCCACATAGGGGATGACACTCCTACGTGGCTGGAGTGTCTGAGAAACTCAGCATACAAGCAAGTTTTTTCAGGAGGAGTTCCTATTTAAACCTCTGACTTCCCACCAGTCCCCTAGAACTGAAGAAGCTACTCGGAAGAGTGGCGAAACGTCTTCTCAAAAAACTCCACAAGTCCAGTTGCCTTTTTTGAACCTTTGTTGGATATAACATGACCTGGATGACTGAGAACTTTCACAGACATATAGCTAACTTCATGAAATTTGGCATTCACAATCTGTAAAATTTTGTGTAGACGCCCATCAAGTTGCGTGACATTATATCAACAGGGGGCGCTACAGGTGACACAGGTGTGAAACATTTCACATGACTTTTAGGCCTATAACCTTTGAAGTACTCCCCCAATCCTTATGAAACTTAGGAACCCTCATTATAATATGCTTGCATACAATCATGAAATTCGGGTATAAAAACACTACATGTTTTTATACCATGGTCTGGGTGAATACTCGATTCTGATTGGCTGGAGGGTGTAGGTTAAAAAGTGTTAATTTACACCTGGGTAGACGTTCCGTCAAATTGCCTGATGACAGTTCTAAATTATTGTGCTGGCTCAAACGCTAGATCCATGGCAACGGAGACTCAACGTTATTTCACAGTTTATTCATCACAACAGCAAAACAGACAAAACATGAGTGATTTTATCATTTCTTATAACTTATTTGGTGAGTTTGACAACTTTGAAGACTGGATGCAGCAGAAGAAAAAGAGAGAAGAGAAGAACAGAAAAAGGAGAAGCGACACAAGGAGGTGACACCGGAGGAATTGAACGAATTAGAGGATGACAAGGATGAGATAAACACAAAGAAAACCACGAAATGGGTACTTAAAACATTAAGAGACTTCCTGGTTGACAAAAACATAGACATCAACTTTGAAAGCTACACTGCCGCTACTCTCAATGACGTTTTGCGACTGTTTATTCCTCTGTCCAGTTGACCAAGGAAGGAGCAGAGTACAGTGTTGCCAGTTTGAGGAGTCTGAGAGCTGGTATTAACGGCCATTTAAGTGAAGTCAACATCATTAGTGACACTGTGTTCAAGACCAGTAATGCGGTTTTTAAGGCGATACTGAAGCGTTACAGAAAGAGTGGGAAGGACACCAGCTTCCACCATCTTCGCATCACTGAGTCGGATCTTCAAAGAATCAGATGTTCATCTGTCTCCCTTGTCAGAAAGGTGTGGTTTGACATCCAGCTGAAATGATACTTTGTATCACATAACATAAGGTTAAGCCATCATCTCACTTCTCATCACTGATCAACTGCTGCGGTCGGGTCGCTGTGGCCACCTTGCTTGACAACGCCTGCATACGGGAGATATTAAATAGTGCGCTCGACTTCTAAAAATAAAAAAACCCTCACGATTTTAACTCTAAAACACAATAAAGTATTATTAATTGATTAAATATTTATTTCTTTTGTAAGTGACCATGGTATAAGCGGGATAATGCCCTTCGAGATGTCCATTAAGAGAAATGAATGGACTTCGCGGAAGCAACCGTCCGACGCGAATCTCACAAACTACCACAGTAAACTGCTTGGAATTTGACAATAATAATGTGGGGATCACTCCTTACAAGCCCACCAAGTTTTGTGCAATACGGTCTATAGGGGGCCGTACTGGTGACTTATGCCTCTGGACCAGGACAAACTGCAAGGGTGAAGGCTTTAAACCTGGTAACTTGGTAGTTGCATGCAAGTCCTACCATGTCACTTTAATTTCACAGATTTCTTATGGTGGTTAATTAGACAAAATGGCATTCATATTAGAAAATTAACTGTATAGTACATTATTATTGGTAGAGGTTTTATATTTGACAAAAAAAATTCATTAAACACACAATTAAAGAAAGAATATCTCACTGATCTTACTGAACTTACTTCATCCTCACAACTTTCATTATTCTTGCTTCATTTTGTCCTTATTATCATCCCTTCTCCCTGCAGTATGGTGATAGGAGGTCCTTGGGTCAAGGATTATACCCCCACAACTACCCTGCATCTCCTTCTATCCATGATAAAATGGTATGTGCTGATAAAATGTTGTCATTCATTCTCATATCCGGGATAATACAAACACATGCACAGTACACAGCACTGTGTATGTGAGCACTGAAAATAGATGGAACTTCTCCATTCTCTGCCATCCCCCTATGGGAGGAACTAAGAAGACATTAGAAAGAGATGTGAGTAATGGAAGCGAGGAGTACTGTGCCCCCGAAGGTCAAAACACAATGACACAGAAAACGCAATGACATTTCAGATTACGGAAAGTTTAGGAACAACACTTCTTGTTTCTGATTGGACAGAACCCGACAGTGTAACGTCATTTCCTGTTTCTGCTTCGCTGTGTCTGTGCACAAGTTTTAAATGGAGGATGAGATGGCATTAATAGAGGAATATTTTGAAAGAGGACATACATATAAAATCATTCTTAATATACTTTTCAACCCATCATGACATTAACATGTCCCTCGGAACCCTGAAAGCATGGTTGAAGGAGTTAGGACTACTACAGTAAATGGTAAATGGTCTTGCTTTTATATAGCGCTTTTTCTACCTATTGGTACTCAAAGCGCTTTACAGTCACAGACACATCTATCCATTAGTTCACACAAGCACACACACATTCACACACCAACTGGGGGTTCAACACAAACAAGAAGTGTTGTCCCTACTCCTTCCATAATCTGAAATGTTGTGTTTTCTGTAATGTTGTTGTGTTTTGTGAAATGTCGTGTTTTGAGACATGTGGTTGTGTTTTTTGTAATGTTGTTGTGTTTTGTGAAATGTCGTGTTCTGTGAAATGCTGTTGTGTTTTGTGAAATGTTGTGTTTTTTGTAATGTTGTTGTGTTTTGACCTTCAGGGCCACGTTAACCAAATTAACATAATGACATAGATACATTTTAAAAATAGTAAGTGTTCTCCAAAACCTGCCCAGAAACTGGAGATATATGTGGTTGGCAGATTGATGGTGTTTCTCTGCTTTCCTGCTGTGTTATCTGAAAGTCTTCTGGCTGCATACTATATATCTGTGTGATATGCTCGCTTACAATCACTTCTGCTGCTTGGCTCAGGAGGACATATTAGACATTCAACTTCAACACAAACTGGATTACTTAGACCAACAGGTAGGAGGACACACATGAATATTTGCCAGTACATACTAACTTGATGCAAACGTTTTTTCTTAATTACAGTTGACATTGTGATTGACAATTAGATCCATTTTACAGTCTACTTTTCCATGTTTGTTCTTTCTGTACCGTATACAGCACTTTTTGAATGTCTTATTAGGGCACCACCTCCTTTTTTCGTAGGAAGAACACAGTTAAATCAATTTATCAGTCTCAATTAATTAATTTAGCACTTCCTAAAATAAACTGGAATACGGTGCTTTCTGAAAATTCTCCTGAGTTTCTCGGACACTCCAGCCACGTAGGGGATGACAATGTTTTTCCTTTTGTTGTTCTCCTCCTCGCTGTCCTTTTTGGAGTATCTTTTTGAGCCTTTTACAAAGGCCCAGTTGGGATATCCACATGTCTTGTGGGTACAGTCTGTGCTCTGTGCTGAAGCGTTCTGATGACCCCTAGTTTGTGTTCCAGGGGGTGGTGGGAATCGAATAATAAGTGCTGATCAGTGTGGACGGTGCACAGCCATGTTTTTGCCTGTAGAATCCTCCGAGTAACACGTAGATTTGCTCTGGGGTGAGGGTGGTCCTACCAGCCTTTAGCAAAACACGGCTGTGCAATGGGGTCACCAGTGTCACCTATTGTGGCCAATCTCTACGTGGAGGCCAATCTCTACATGGTGGAGGTCAAGACCAGAGCCCTGAACTCTTTCACAGAAAACACCCCCACCCACTGGTTCAGGTACGTGGACGACACTTGGGTTAAAATCAATCATCACGCAGGAAGTGGAATCTTTCACACGGCAGATCAATGCAGTGGACAGCAACATCAAGTTCACTCGGGAGGACATCAGCAGAGGTAGTCTGGCTTTCCTGGACTGTCTGGTGCATGTGGAGGAAGACCAAAGCCTCAACATTGAAGTGTATAGAAAACCCACCCACACTGATCAGCACTTATTATTCGATATTGTTGGATAATTTTAATCTTCTCCCATTGGAACAATATCTATTATATTTGACTGATGTTAATTATATTTTTTTCCAATCTTTATATGCAGGTGCCTCTTTTCCATGATGTCTACTGCAGAGAGTTACATCCCACGTTGAAAATCAATGAGATCGAAACTAGTGTATGATACTTAACATTGCATCCACATTTTATATTTTCAAATACAGTGAATGGCCACTCCTGTTTATATATTTGAATCAGGCTTTTATGGCAGGCTGAAGTCCTTCTAATACAGTTAGCAAGAGTTTCAACAACATTTAAAATACTGAGAGGAACAAAATAGGATACAAATCTCTGGTCTGCCAGTTGCCACTATGTTAACAATGAAACAATTGCTTCACTTCTGATTGCTTCAACACCTGAATGTGGCAGCAGAATGACATGATATATTCCACTGTCACATACAATATGTAGTTCTGGTATCTGTATATGTTGGCCATATACTGTTAACATGTACTCACCAAGACATATCGTTGTCTTTCTTTTTGTTTTATGTTTCCCCTCTGCAATCCATAAGTTAAATAAAGTGATCATATCTTGTTTTATTTGATACAGAAACTCTTGGGTCGTCTATGTGAACAGAATCAAATTTTGAAAGACCAAGAAGCTGTTGTCCACAGACTGAAAATAGACAAGGTAAAATTTTCTCATCCTATTGTAAAATATTGTTCAGAAAATTGTTTTATAACAGTAGCCAAATGTAAAGGAAAAATCTAATCTGTGATGATTAACACACTGAATATTGACCAGAAAAGACACTTTCATGCAATGCAATATCGAAGCCTTGCAACAACCACAATCTTATGCAGTATAGTTTTTCACGATGCTTTTAGTCTCATTGTCATAGTTTTGTCGTTGCATATGGTGATGTTGTTGTATGGTCATGCTTTACATTGAAAATTATTTTGTTTCTCAGAATCCAATAAGAAAATGGCACTTGTAGAGAAGCAAAGTTATCCTCAGAGATGAGCCTAGTGTATATAAATAATAAGTTGTACTGTTGCATTGCCTTCTATATTATACCTCACATTCATTGCAGTTTTGTTTAAAGAGATCAACTGTTATGACCTGTTATGAAAAACGCACCCGGTATAGAAAATCTTAAATCATTTGAAACAAGAAGAGAAGATTTTTAAGTTTAATTTACAATAAATTATTCTTTTTTCTTTGTCATGCCTGCTGTTCTCAGGACATTCTAGAAGAAGCACTGGTGACAACTCATGAGGAGTTGGAGTTGTACCATAACCAGCCTGTAATCATAGAAAAGCTGCAGTTCAAAAAGGAAACCCAGCAGAACCAACTCATTAACATCCGAGGGGAGCTCTCCCAGGCCTCCAGTGTAAGAAAGTGGATCAACTATTGAGAATAAACAACCATAAACAAGGCTTAGACCATGTAGTTCAGCCATGGCATCCAAAGTGCTGTGCAATTAAAAATGAAAGTGAACATTAAAGCTGCCAATGTAGGAAACATCCATTACATTTACTACTTCATTGAAAGTTTAGCCGTCTTACAATGTCAGTGCATATAGAATGGTGAACAGTATACCCTGATGAATCTAACCTTTTGACAAACCAACCTGTTACGCAGAGTGGTGTGAACACACAGTGGCTGCCCGGTGTATTCACCTCAGACTGCTCAATTCAGGACATTCGGTTCTATATCAGCCAAACCATTACTATGAATAGTCTATTTATATCTACAAACAGAAACACACATTTTGTGAATCTCTGAAATGGCAATCTTAAATACTTTAATCCTGGTTGTTTTGGAGACACATTTTGTTACTGTTATGTCATTGCATTTATTTATACTTCAGGTTTTAACCACCACCCGTATGGAGTTTGAAGCATTAGAGGATGAAGCCAATGCCATCCATGGTGATTTATGGGAGCAGCTCAATTCAGGAGGACAGGTACAAGGTTGCGATGTCATCATTCGTGTTATACACTACCAGTCAAAAGTTTGGACACACCCACTCATGTAATGTTTTTTCTTCATTTTCTTGATTATTTACATTGTAGATTGTCACTGAAGGCACCAAACTATCAATGGACACATATGAAATTATGTAGTAAACAAAAAAACATGTGAAATAACTCTAAATATGATTCATATTTTAGATTCTTCAGAACAGACACCCTTTGCTTCGATTACTGCTTTGTGTGGGACTGTATTTTTGGCATTAGTTGGAGCCTTGTTGTTGGCTTTTCGGACGATTCAACATGCAGTACATTAATATTTTCAACGAAATGTTCATCTAGAATGAATAAAACGTTGAGCTAATCTTTATGATTCGGGAGTGGACAGGTGCTTGTGAGGTACTGCTCTTGTACAGTCTCAAGAAATCAAAATTAATCCGAAACCAGTGTCTTCCGAATTTAAGGTCTCAATAAAAGTGTCTTTTGTTGTCAAATAATACACAAACAGTTTCTGCTCAATGTCTTCAGTGGCAAAATACAGAGTATCATACCTCCTTCTGCTCCTCCAGGTTAAATCCTGTGTTTGCTTGGACCATTCTATGGTTAGTCAGTATTGTTTATGTTTAGATTTAAGTTGAGGATCCAAATGCAGGAGGCAGGTTTCAAGAACAAAAAGTCAGCCAATGCAAAAATACAAAAGTGCAAGTGCTGAGTTTAACAAAAATAAAAAGTACAAGGCAAGAAAACTAAACAAGACAAAGCCCAGGAAAACATGAAATCAAAGAGAACTTCAGTTGTAATGCAAGACATGTTTACAGTCAGACTTCACTACAACTGTAAGGTGATATCATTTGGAATTCCCTCAGAACCTGTACATGGAAAACCCCAGCCCCCAACCTCTTCAGCAAAAAATGTTTTCATGAGATGTACAGTACTTTTAAGGGAATACTTATGTTCCATAGAGAGTACTATACCAATAGTCTTTCATACAACTTTGATCTGATCTTTTTTTCAGAGTGAACTAGTTCACAGACACATCCAAAAAGAATTTTGGAGAGTCCAGGATGTATTAGAAGGACTGCACAAGAAAAATTCTTCTAGAGGCACTGACACAGTCATGCAAAGAGGTAAAGAGAGAATATGTTGATGACAATAATGATAATGATAATTTAACACTTTATTATCAAGGTGGAAAATATCTTTGCATCACATCTCCATTTACAGCATCAAAAAAAAGGAACACCTTCAAAACGTTAGACAGAGAAACGTACATGTAATATAACATTCTAATCACAAATAAAATATTCAAGTCTCATGTAAATTTCTTCTGGAATTATGGGAAATTGTAAATGGTCTTGTTTTTTATAGTGCTTTTCTGCTTACTTATACTCAAAACACTTTACAATCACAGTGACATATCAACCCATTCACTTTCACACATTCACACACCTGTGCCAAGCAGTGGAAGCAACTGGGGGTTTAATGTCTTGCTCAAGGATTCCCAGTTCATGGAAAATCCTTTCTACCTACTGAGCTACAGCTGCCCCTATAGCAGGGCCTATTACCAGTTAAAGATTTAAGCTCCTTGACTTGTGCACAGATGAGGGGGCGGCTGTGGCTGTGGCAGCTGTGGTTCAGTAGGTAGAGCAGGTTGTTGATCCCTGGAATGTGCCACATATCTGTGCATATTATGCATATTCTAATGACTATCCCATCTCTCTTTCACTTGCACAGTGACCAGAGGTGCATTGGACTCCTTTTGCACCAATAGTCCAGTCAGCCCACTGAGCTCAGTAAGTCTAACCGGCCCGCTCAGCTCCTTCTCCCCTGTCTCCGGGTGTCAAGCCTCCCCCATCAAACAGTTGGGCCTTGAGGTAAGCACATGACACACCCAGTGAGGAGCCATCTCCAATCCTGGTTTGGACCCATGTTTAGAATCGATAACCAGAACATATAAGATTCATTCTAGGATCTTGCTTCTTCAGGACTCTTGACAGACCAATGTTTTATTATTATGCTGCAGTCCACCGTCGTACCTCTCTTTCAGAAGTTCTTTGACAAAAGTTTTCCACAAATTCATACAAGCATTTTATTTTGCAACTTGTAAAGATCAATTTTGTTTCTTTTTTGTAAAGTAATTGGTACTGCTAATTTCTGTTTCAGACAGGTTTTTGTGTAACCTCTGAGTTGTAAAGAGATCCCATCATATCTGATCTGTTTAGCCTTAGAAGAGATGTCAGTGGTACACAGGGGCGTATTTAGTCATTTGGGTGCCCAATGCAAACCCAGTCATTGGGGCCCTCCACATTCTCATACTGCACTGACAAAAGTTTTATTCTCACCTCAACACAATTGCTGAGTGAGTGATGGAGTCTCACTATCCAACTTTTCATCATCCTCAGAGCTAGACTGTCTTTCCCCTGGGACCATCAGTGTCTCATTCTGAGAATCAACGCATAAGACAGTATTAATCTTGTACCCGGTAACATAATGTAAAAAAAATGCATTTTTACAAGTGCTGTATTTTAGTTAAATTTTGACAAAAGGTGAGTAAATAATTTAGGCCACTTTGTCCTGCTTTTGAAATCTGTTACAATTATCTGACCACTTAAGTTACTAGTTACATAACCGTTTTTATATATATCCCCCTGTCCAGTGAATATTATTTATCACCAAACAAAGATTTTGAATCAACTAAAAAGTGTGAATTTGAGAAAATTCTCCTATTTCCTGAGCTAGATAAAGTCCTTAAAATCTTTCTTGAGGGTTATTATCTAACAAGTGAATCATCTCAACGCTTTTACTCTAAATTGATAAGATCATTAATCAGCATTTAAAATCGTTTCGACCGCTTTAATACTCACATCTTGTCGAATGCCTAGATTCAGTGTCACTGAGAAAAATGTTGACACCTTTCGTAGTTTTGATAAAAACTGTTTATTTTCCTCTTGCCTGTCGTCGCAACTGAAAATCAGTCGCTTGTCTAGTGCAGATGAGAGTTGGTCAAAACACCAAGTTATGACACAATACTTAGTTTCTCGAAACCTTTATTGCTTGCAAGCAAGAGCCAACATTCAGCGACGGATGATGACTGAAGAGAGGCAGTCTCTCCTCAGCGTTTATACTATCCTAAACAATGATCACATCTGTAGCCACATCATAAGATTACATATGACTTGACACAACGCATTGTACTAACATCTCAGCATACATCTCATGACACACATAACACTTATCCTTCACTTTAACCATCATTGTGTGATATACAGTGACCTTTTTCCAGAAGACATAAACACGGAAGAGGTACCTCAATTTCCCCTTCAGGTTGAACTCCTTAAAGTTAGTTCCTTATGTTAATTCACATAACATATTACATAATGGAGCATACAACAACATATCCACATGAGTATCATAAGGCAGAGCTTCTGACCATACCACAAGCTTCCACCCTACATACAATCTAATGTTGCATCCAAATAGGTTAGGTTTCATATATAATATTAAAATAATAAGGGACAATTAAGAATTTCCCTCACATGCCTTTTCCTCTTCTCTGCTCCACTGGGATGACTCCACTTCATTTTTCTCAACTCAAAACCGTGCCAACAAGTTTGTTTTGGTACCATCTTCCTGAATCAAGCCTGCACATGCGCAGTAACATGGAATAGCCCATTGCATGAGAAGGGAGGGGGAGCAGTCAAAACGATCATGATAGATTAAGCATTTTTATGTATTTTTAAGCGCACGGATTAAGACTAAAACAATAATAATTGCTTTAAATCGAAGAAACTTTTATTAATCAGTTTTTATGAGACGTTTGGGGGGCCCTAGAAATCTCGGGGCCCCAGGCAATTGCCTGTGTTTGCCTAATGGTAAGTCCGCCCCTGGTGGTACAGTATGTTAAGGCCAATACACAACGAGTTTCACTCTTTCTATTCTCCTATATACCAAATTTCTATGATACTATATTATCATTTTTATAAAACAGGAAGTTATTCTAATGACTTAGTGGTGGATGAAATGTTGTGACTCTTCAGAGGGCCTTTTACAGGCATTTTTGTTATCACCTAGTGATTTCCACATCCCTCTCCTTAACATGGAAGATTAAGTGAAGATTAAGATTCTTTCCATAGAATCATTACCTGAACCTTTTCTTCTTTACATTTTCTGCTTATTGTCACTTCTATTGATATGCTGCATCCTCTCTTCCTCCTCCTATCCTTTCTCTTCTTCTGTCCTCACACACTAATTCTTGTATGGTGGTCTAGGATATTGTTCCTCCAAGGCCTCCCCTTCCAAAGTCCTATTACCTTTTGGAACCATCCCCTACATTTCCTCCATCTATTCCTTCCCTGCCTTTTGACAGCGCAGCCTGGTTACGCAGCCTATGCATCAATGATGGTTACCTTGATGGTGAAGTTTCTCACATCAGAAAGGTATTTTGGTGTTTCTGCCCCCATACTCTCTTTTACCCTGTCCTACATGTTGTGCAATCTCATATTTTGAAAATATCTCTTAAGCCCCGAGAGACTTGTCATCACAGCACTTCCACATGTCAAACCTCATTTCTTCAGTGTTTCACTCATTGCCTATTGTCAACATAACAGTATTTGATATGAGTCCTAGTGCATGGTAGAAAGTTCTCCAGAGCAACAAATTATCTTTCAAACTCTTTATGTGCCTATTGGTTGTGTCTTGGTGGTGACACCCAAATCCAAAAAATAAGACATATTGAATGCACTTTGCTTAAAGGAACAGTATGTAAGATTGTGGCCAAAACTGGTACTGCAATCACTTTCAAAATACTGTAGAACGGTGTATCCCCTCCAACCTCCCCCCTGACT
>JASGAT010361907.1:0-16457 GCA_030220025.1 Chelon auratus
CCCTTGTGTCTCCAAAACAGTTGTGACTCATCAGAGATAGACATGGGCCTCCTGAGGGTGTCCTGTGGTGTCTGGCAACAGGATGCTGTTAGTGGGGGCCTTTGTGTCCTATGGGTTGAGGGGAGGGACCTCTGTGGATCATCCCACAGATACTTGATCAGTTTGGGATCTAGTGAATTTGGAGGCCAGGTCAACACCTTGTGCTGCTCTTCATGTTTTCCGAGTTGTTCCTAAACCGTTTCTGTGTGTGTGCCTGTGTCAGGCTGCATCCTGCTGGGGATGGCTGCTGCCATCAAGGAGTGTTACTGCTATGGGGTGGAGGTGAGTGCCAGCTCCAAAAGTTTCCCAGCAGAACATGGTATTGTCACAAGATGGAAAATGTTATTCACTTTTGCTGGAAGAGTAGGCGCAATATGTAAAGTAAAAAAGAACATACGAGCAACACAACACACACAGTAACGCGTCGCAAATTTGCAACAAAGACCATGCCTGAACTGATGCAAGGAATCTTATCGAAAGGTCTGACGGGAAAGGATGAGAGTGGACGAACTGGATAGGTGAGAGGGGCTGAAAGGAGTGGATGAAAAGTGTTGAGTTGAGAGGGATGGAAAGTGGAGACGGAAGATTATGTTAAAGCATGGAGGAAAACAAGGCGTGTGACTCAGGGTGGAGGCACATCTCAGGAAGTGTCAGCTCCCTGTTCAGTCCTTTAATGAGAGAAAGCACACAAAAGAAAGGGCTGGGGGCCTGGACACACCATTATAGGTCAGCAGGCATGATTGTGGTTTCACGTCAGTTGGATAGAGCTGCAGCCACACGTGTCCAGTAATCTTACACTGAGCAATGATGACAGTACATATCTGACATTCATTTCATCTTCTTCAAATGGCAAAAACAATGAAGCATACAGTGCAATTACGCCGCTTTTTCCATATGGCACGTTCTGCACTGGGCAGCGATTTGTGCATCTGCATTCACAGCTGCACTACGCTCAACAGGTAAATGCATTCATTTTTTATAATGACTACAGACAATTAAATGAAATCTCTTTTCCTGTCTTTTTCCCCTCATCCATCTGTCTTTGTATTAATGTTGTTTATCACTCAAATGCAAATGGATTCATGTTCTTTGGGTTCACAGATGTGGGTTTCATTTTACATTTCCATCGATTTTGAACACAGGTGGACACAAACAAACAGGCAGGAAGGAGATCTGAAAGGGAAATCTGCAAAAAAAATTCACAACTCAACACAGATAGGATGGAAAGGTTTTCATTTTCGAAATGCACAGTAACGGAAACAAAAGCTTTGCATGATAGCAGTTGTAGTTCAGAACTCCTAACAAACTCTCTCATCTTATTTAACCCATAGGGACATTTGTAATTGACAAAAAGAAACAAATAAACGGAACACATAAGAAAACAAAGCTTGTGCATACTAATTAACCCTCTCAGTCTATACTGTCTTGTGGACAGCAGCATTTATGTGGAGGTTTTTTTTTGTAATCACACATAATCATGACGAAGAGCGCCTCTTAAGCTGGGCACATCAAAATAAACTCCCTGACCCGTGTTTTTCTGCGAAATTTATTTCCTCCTCGCGGTAATCCAGTGAAAGGCATCATCAAAATGAAAAATGTGTTCCATCGTCTGCATGTGATCTTTAGCGGTTGCGTGTTTCTGCGTGTGCACAGCCACTGAGCTACGAATGAGACGATAAATGTGAACTAATGAGGAACATGTTCCCGAAGAAAGCGCCATTATCATCTGCATTCATCAAGGAATGGATGCAGGTTTCCATCAGCGCACAGTAATCACTTCTTCAGAGATGGAAAAGTCACGCTGCTTCTAGGAGGATCAGCAATTACATTTATCTACACAACTGTTATAGAACTATCTATTTGTAAGAATTATTGATTTAATAAAACTCACAGTACAGTATATCATGATTCACAGGGAGAAAAACACTTAACATGAGGAAGGTAAAACCGGGAACACTGAACGCTGATGGGGTTGATTAACTGTACAAAGGACTGAGGATGAAAATTATACCTACTTATAGGCTTATACCTGCCAAGTTTTCAGTGCTAAAGATAAAAAAATTAACAGCAACTTTTCATGTTTTATCTGCAGATTAAGGTTGATAAAGGTCGATGTGTTGGTTCACATCATTTTTTTGCAAAGGCATAGCCACAATCCAGCTGTCCACCACATACAAATGGACATTGTTCACTTGTGTTTTTGAGATTTATTTGACACCAGCAACACACGATGGCTGAAATATGATTGGATAAAAGCTCTAATGCAAAGTTGCACTGCCAGAAGCACCGCAGCTGAGAGACAGACAAGCCATAGAATGAAAAGAGTAAATCACCATCAGGCCATAGCTGATGGGATCAGAAATGACTGCTCATGCTAATCAAACACTTCCTACTGCAGCTTCAGATTAAAAGCATTTAACTCTAAAAACACTTGTTGATTTTTATTGACAAGTAGTCGCCGGAAATGCAGTTTTCTGAGTGAGCGTGTTCATGTCTGCAAACAAGATAACACTCATTTTTTGGCAGTTTAGGGAGTGATGGAGCAAGAAGGAGCAGCTGCACTGATCTGTTAGATGAAGAGCTGCAGGCAACAGGCTGCACTCCTCCACCCTTTCAGCCAGGTAAGCAGCTCATTTCAAGGTTTAGCGGGCCCCACATCCATTTACTGAAACCACCTAGCAACTAGAAGTGTCACCAAATCATCATTATCTGAGACTGCCTTTTCAAAATGTCAGATGTTGGCAGGCATGCTCTAGCTAATTAGCTACAGTGCAAACATTTATGTAAATAATTTGATTGTTTAGCTGTTATATGTCATGGCTGAGTTTTTTAGCTGTAGCTCCCACTTCTTTTTAAAATGAATGTCTGTGCCACAGATGAACGCACTCTATTCACGCTGACAGGTTCTGTTTCCTTGCACCTCAATGCATTCTCAGCATACGTTGTTAGGCAAAAGTAAAGGTGAGTCACTGTTAGCAACCACAGCATAAAGCTGCGCTCGAACTGATCATGAAGCAAGTTGTAGGAGCAGCACAACGTATCTGTGCGGCACAAATAAAAGCTAAGAATGCTTCATGAAAGAAAATAAGATTCACACTTGTTCTTGGCCGACGTGTGAAGAGGCTGAGATGCAACACAAAGGCAGACAAGGTTCATAGGTGGACCATAAGGAGTTTCAAAGGACAACGTTAACGATGTGAAGTCTTTAGAAAACATTGAGACACGTAATCAGAGTTTGGATCTTAGAGCTAATGCATGAGCTAAGGTTATGCTAAGGTGAGCCTTTAAGATCAATGTGTTGCACCAGTCTGGACCCACAGCTTCATTCCAAGCCTCTAACATACACCAAAGAATGCTTCATTTGAAAGCATCACAAATATCATAGACTATACTATATCATAGTGTACCGTGAAACATGAAATAGCACTGCATGGAACTGAATATGAAGGTGTCTAAGCTTCGCGGTTTACAAATCAATACTCAGTGAGCTGAAAATTAGGTCATCAACACCCTAAATGAAAAATCCTTAGCTGTGTCCAGTCGGTGAATTTACACCACTCACTGGGCCCAGATAATCCATTACGTTCCGCCCCGCAGCTCCTTCCTCTTTTAACAGTCACTTCTATTTGTTCTCCCTGCTGGCTTGAGCACAACAGAAAGCGAGGCAGTCAGCTCTGATTTCACTTTCTCAGGTTAAGTTAAATAAGTAAGGACCGTCCTCATTGGTCCTGTGGGTTTTTAAATTTTTTTTATTAAGTTCTAGTAAGAAATAACGGCTTGAAACTCTGCGTCATAACTATCATTAAAGTAAGCTGAATCATCCTGAGGAGGATCTCTCTGATTGAATTAGTTTTAATAAAAGGAATACACCAGACATTTTGCCTTGAGTAAGGAATTTGTTTTGAGTACTGCTGTGTGCTCTCATTCGTTCATACGCAGGATAAGATGTTGCAATCCCTTGTGCCAAGATACCAGGCAAAACACATTTAGAGGCCCCATCCAACTCAAAAATATATATATATATTTAATATATTTAAATATTGCTCAACCCTCAAATAAATTTCCGATACATGAACCACCCGGTCAGTGGGCAATTAAATCTACAGTCTAAATGAGCAATTACTGCTGGCTTGTACAGCCCGCTCAGCAGCTAATATATATATATTTAAATAAACAGCTGAAAGCCACTGAGAATATTTAACTTAATATGGAACATTCAAACAATTTTACCTAATATGAGGCACCCAGACAGTGGACAATTCAAAACTACACTCAATGTGTTGTGAAATTATGAGCTAAATAAACGTATGTCATTGGGGTTTTCAAGAGGGCTCCTCCCTCCACCGATGTTTCGTTAAGTTAGGCCCACGACACCTCAAGAAGGCTCAACAGTGAATTCCAACAGCTTGGAGTCACCCCCCTCCACGGTGCCACTGCAAAACCCTGTTTTTCCCACCAGTCAGTGACTTTCAGCCCTTTTATGCACTCTAATAACATCCACTCTTTAGCAGTAAAATTATTTGGACAACCTATAAAACCTACAAAATGAATAAATTTCCTGTTTTATACATATTGCTATTCACTCAGTATAATAGAAAATAAAAAATTCTAATACATATTTTTGGTACTTGGAAAAGTCCAGATTAATATACTGAAATTATCAGAAACTGTTTATAAAGTTTTGTACATTTAGTCATTAAATAAATAGTTATTATTCCTCATTTTTTTGCTGACCCAGTCAAAAATATTATCATGTAAACCTTTTTTCAATGAGGGCCACATATGGAATGATATAGGATGGACTGGGACAGACAGGTGAGGTATATAAATAAATACAGATACATTTTTCTCGATACATGATAGTGCTTTAAATAAAAAAACCCTACATCACAGCCTTTTCATATATTTTGTTATAAAAGGTGTTTGTTCTCAAAGCAGTAGCTTCAGATTGCTTCTTATTAAGGATGATGTGCGGGATGAGGGGTCCTAGCTTGATATGCTAATAAGTAATTGGACATATTAAGTTTGGTGGTTGAGATGTGAAGAACACCACAGAGATAGCTGTTGGTCTGGTTCTCAGTCTGCTTTTCTGTAATGCTAAGTAATTTATCGTCAACTTCCTGAATTCCTAAAAATCACCACACAACTGTGTTTCTAGATATGCTAACGTTGTTGGATAGCTGCCACTTTTCCAGGCACATTAATCCTGTGACTCTTTTATAAAGTCACTATGAAGCGTGAAGGATTTCCGTGTTGGGCAGAGGAGTTGAGTACCATGGAACTGGCTATTGTGGCCTTTTCCTGTGTTTTGTTTTGTTAGCATGGCGGGAAAAAAAAGTTGTAGAGCTTGCAGACTACTTGCCATTCGCTTAACTTTTGTTCGTTTCTTTGGTCCTGCCATTTTTGGAACCTGTGGCTTCTTTGATTAACTTGTTTTGTGGAGAAGCTGCAGCATTCAAGACGCTAGTGCAGCCTACTGTTACAACTAAATAGGACAATACAGTCAAGTGCAAATTCCGCATGTGGGCCATATTCTTAAAAATTCTTAAAAATTGTAGTTGGCTTGCGGGCCGTAGTTTGGACACCCCTGATGATCTGCTGGTTTCTCTCTCATCTGTGTTTCATTCATTTTTTTTGTGCCCTTCTTGTGCTGAACGCGGTGGTCAACCTCTTTCATTCAATCAGCTTTCAAACGGCACATTATGTCACCAGCCAAGGGTGATGCACTGTTTGCTTGTAGGAGTCAAAATGTGCTTCTTCAGCCTGCTCGTTGATTGTATTCCCATAATCCTTCTCTGTGGGTACACTGAGAGCTACGCAGATGTCAGAGAAGTATCGATCTTCTCTCTAACTTTCAGCGATACAGGGAAAACAAATCTCAAACTAGCCACAACATTATAACCACCTTCCTAACATTGTAGGTCTCCCGTGTGCCTCCAAACAGGTCTGACTCACCGGAGAATAGGCATAGGCCTTCTGTCAGTGGTTTTAATGTCGTGGCTAATGGGTGTATTGCTTTAATTTCCTATACTAAGAATTACAGTATGCATATATCCTCTAATATTTGTTCTGGATTGTTCTACTGTCACCAGAGGACAGAAAGATGCACTGCCTTGAACGCACATTAATTCACCACATCTGTGGGAATGTGTCAGTGAGAAAAGGTGAACATTAACAGCAAGGGAACATGGGCACAAACGCTCAAACAAATTATCGCAAAGATCAGGTACACAGAAAATGTCATTACTCCAAAACGCAGCCCGCCGGAGGAGCAAACGCGAGGCCTTGTTTTCTACATCTCGTGGCACAGCAGCTTTGTTCTCATTCACTCCATTTATTAAACCGGCATCAAAGCAGATGACTAAACACTACAGGGGGGAAAAAAACCCAACTTACTTTCAATTTACAACCTTGAATGAACATGTAGCTTTGGAAGTAATCAGCAACATGCATCATTTAAAAATCTGAATTTTTACTCTCAGTAGGATGATGCAAGGTTAACAAGGCTTCGCTGCCAACGCTGTCCCTGCTTCTGGCAAACAGATTACCAGTACACTCTGTACACCGTGTGCTCTAGATAGACCACTAAGAATCTCATTTATTCAGCATTCACACTGACCTTTTTCGGTCTTTTATAAAGAAAAAGTGCCCAACAGCGGTAAGATAAGATCTGAGAGATCATGGATAAGCTGATATACACTATATTACCCAAAGTATTCACTCATCTGCCTTTACACGCATATGAAATTAGATGACATCCCAATTCTTAATCCATAGGGTTTAATATGACGTTGGCCCACTTTTTGCAGCTGTAACAGCTTCAACTCTTCTGGGAAGGCTTTCTTTCCACAAGGTTTAGGAATTTTTGACCATTCTTCCAGAAGCGCATTTGTGAGGTCAGACACTGATGTTGGACGAGAAGGCCTGGCTCCCAGTCTTCGCTCTAATTCATCCCAAAGGTGTTCTATTGGGTTGAGGTCAGGACTCAGGACAGTCAAGTTCTTCCACACCAACCTCACTCAGCCATGTCTATATGGACTTTGCTTTGTGCACTGGTGTGCAGTCATGTTGGAACAGGAAGGGGTCATCCCCAAATTGCTTCAATTCCCCAAATTGTCCAAAATTCCTTTCACTGGAACTAAGGAGCCAAGACCAGCTCCTGAAAATAAACCACCCACAACATTATCCTCCTCCACCAGACTTCGCACTTGGCACAGTGCAGTCAGCCCTAACCCGCCAAACCCAGATTCAACCATCAGGTTCAACCTTGGTGGTGTATGGCTTGGATGCAGCTGCTCAGCCATGGAAACCCATTCCATGAAGCTCTCTATGCACTGTTCTTGAGCTAATCTGTAGACCACATGAAGTTTGGAGGTCTGTAGACATTGACTTTGCAGAAAGTTGGCGACCTCTGTGCACTATGCTCCTCAGCATCCACTGACCCCACTCTGTCATTTTACGTGGCCTGCCACTTCATAACTGAGTTGCTGTCATTCCCAATCGCTTCCACTTTGTTACTGTACCACTGACAGTTGACTGTGGAATATTTAGTAGTGAGGAAATTTCATGACTGGACTTGTTTCACAGGTGGTATCCTATCACATTACCACACTGGAATTCACTGAGCTTTTGAGAGCGACCCATTCATTCATAAGTGTTTGTAGAAGCAGTCTGATTGCCTAGGTGCTTGATTTTATACACCATGGAAGAAACTGGAACACTTGGATCGATTATTTGGATGGGTGCGTGAATACTTTTATCAATATAGTGTAGCTCTTACAGGTGTTTTATATTTCAATCAGGCTTTATTGAGAAGATTCTTTCCTCAGATATCGCAAATATCTACCATATTCTGTTTCTCTACGCCTCTTTGACCAAAGTAAAAGAAAATAGTTAATCTCGATATTAAAACATCCTCCTGAGGTTTCTTCTTCCTTTCCATGGTTACCTTACTCTCAGCCGTGTCACTCATCTATTTACTCCACCCTTGTCAACTGAAAATAATCATTATTAGAGAGAGAAATATCAGATTCTTAATGATGTGTGGCAGGTTTGTTGTTCTTTCCTCATTTTCAGGTTTAAGTTTGATATTTTATTTAATTAGTTTTTTCACAGCGCCACTTTTTCGGGGATTTTGTTCAAATAGAAAAATGTATAAAAACATGTCAGGCACAGGGGAAGGTGGGTGTTCGCAGTTCTCTGGAGAAGCAGAAAATCACTTTTATTTTTCAAGAAAGAGAAGGGCGTAGCTCGCACAAGGCAGAGAATATTAATGCTGCTTGAGGCGACCTGAAATGAATTGTAATACACTTCTGCTGACCATCAGAGGGTGAAAATGTGCTCCTGTATTTCTAGAACCATAAATTCTGTCTCTGTTATATCTGGCATGTATGTGATTGTGCTTAATGCTTCAAGGACTGGCCTTCAGTCCCATCTTTTTTAATGGGAAACTACATATTTTGTTTGGTGGAAAAAAAATGTAAAATATTGTTTTGAGGTTTTGGAAATGATGGCGTCACTTTAAGGACTACACAAATCGATGATTCAATTGGAAAATAATGGTCCCATTCTTACTGTTCAAAAGGTAATGGATGAGGTTGAGGTCATAGCTTTGAGGAAGACTCTTCTGTTCTGGCCCTCTGTTGCTTAGGTCTTTCAAAAGTGAGGTATATGCATTCGTCCACATAACCAGCCCACCAACTATTAGTCTGACACAGCATCTTCCAGGCTAGGTGATTAGTGGTCAGGGCACAATGTGGGTGTTTCCTCCGAGCAAACAGTGTGGGCTTGTGCACTTTAACCTTGCTCTCTCTCATCGATTCGTGCTGGAGAAGAATGTGCAGCGCATAACATCAGAGGGGGCGGCACGGCAATGCTGCCACACACTGAGGTTAACAACCAGGCTGTGAGCCAGGCATTCAGACCAGCATCTCCCGAGACTGGATTGGATCAATACGGAACAAGAGTTTAACGGGTTACTCTTTTAGAATAACCGTGGAGAATTTGCATGGACTGAGGCCAAATGTTCCCCGTGTACTCTGAGAGTACAGCCGTTTATCCTGGAGAAATACATGTACTGTGTAAGATGTGGTTATGTCGCTGCCTCAGCCATTCATTCATTCTGGAAATGACGTGTTTCCATGGTAATGATACCCACGTTCAAATGAAACCCTCTTCTGCCCTCTAGGGGAATTATGGCAAAAGTACGTGAGGTCAGCTTTTGATATTTTCATTTTATTTTATCTCATAAAACAGTAAGATTTACTTATAAAAAATAATAATAAAAAAGACAGACTAAGACTCAAATAACAGAAATACAATTAAATACAATCGGGCCAAGCTCAAATAAGTATGAGCATTATTCTTAAAATTGGCAAAAGAAAACAAGAATAGGGAAGCATATATACATTTATTTTTTTTTTAAGAATGCAAACAAAATACAAAACTATTCATTTTGGAAGGACAAAGGAAGCCAGGGAAGAGATGATGTGGCCTCCATCTAATTACACTGAGAGCATAGTGAAGAAACAAATAGACTCCATGCAGGCAGTGAAGCTGGTACAATAACAGCTCTAAACTGTATTAATCACTGATCTTGCTTCCTTTAATGTCATAAAAAATACTCATACCGCATTTAATTATTTGTAATTTTGTTAGTGTTTATAAAAATATGCTCAGATTGATTTCTATTTTTTCCCCCCACTGTGAAATAAAGTCTGTTGCTCTGCTTAATCCAGATTTTACGTGGAAAATGCCTAAATGTTTTTTTTTTATACCTTTTTTCTTAAATATTAAATTAGCAAACGAACATTAATTGCGGTATTAAAATGTCTGTGTCGAAGTGCACTATTTCAAAGCGTAAATTTAATATTTCAACGATCATAGATTTTGGCTTGTTTTCGTGCTGCGGTGACGCTCTGTCCCGGGGAGAAACCCTTCAAAAGCATGAAGCCCGTTGATTGGCCAACGACTGAATTCTCGAATGTGATTGGTCCATCCGTGTCCCTCTCCTTAAACGGTCCGACCAGAAACACGGACACTCGGACAGCGTGAACAGACAGCTAATTGTAGTGGATACCTTCATAAAATTACTAATTTTTAAGTCAGTTTAGACTGTTGTTAGATAGTTGAATTTTGATCCAATGGGGAAGACGGAATGAAACGCTCCTGCTACTAGTTCTCTTTCACTTCAAAGGTAGTTTTCTTCCTTACGTTTACCGGCATGATGCGCTTGCTAGCATGCTAACTAACATGTCACCGGCTATCCAGTGAAGCTTCAACCTAGCTGCTACTGTTAGCTAGAAATAATACTGTTGAGTCAGAATAACGGATTCCTCCTATAAAGGCTGCTTTGGGACAGTGCATTACAGTTACTTTCACACCTTTAAGTGTGTAGTGGTAGAAAAAGTTGCAGCTTGTTTACTAATGAAGCTTACATCGGGACTAATTAATATTCAGCTGTTGATGAAGATAAACGTTTTTACACGACAAATAATGTTTTATTGCTGCATTTAGCTGTTCTTTGTGATATGGCTCAACTCATAGGGGTTGTTTCAAGGTTTTTATGAACTTGAGTTGAAAACTAGCTGTTAAGGCTAAAGCTGGTCCATTTCCATCCTCATGATGTCTTTCAGTTGTTTTGTTTTATGGTTATTTTCTTTCCAGGACTTTTCATCATCATCATCATTACCCCTTATTTAAAATCCTTTAGAGGAACAAATGCCCAAATTGATTTTATGCCCAAAAATCAATCACAACATTTAATGCTACAATACTTACAGACAAAACATGCTTTGACACAACATTCAAAATAAAACCCATGTTGAAGTTTATGAGATATAAAGCCTCCCTACATGCATTGCTTCATGCTTTCAACAGTCATCCTTTTTCCTTCAGGTGTGTTTATATGCATGTAGAAGTGGATATCTGTTCTGTTTTTAACTTAATTATTCTGTCATGTCCACAGTCATGTCTTTCCATCAGGATCGCGGGGGGCCCAGGGGAGGAATGCCCCCAGGTCAGCATGGCTCACCTCAAAACTACCGCCCCACCAACCTGAGGCCACCTCCTCCCCAGCCTCCAGTTCCTCCCTACCATTATGATCCGCAGACTCCTCAGAGTTCAGGGTACCCTGGAAACAGTGGCTACATGCCGCCACACTCCTCTGACTTTATGCATTACCCTCCTCCAGCACCTTCCCAGACACCCAATTCTCTTAACCAGTGCCCAATGCGCCCACCTTTCCCCAAGCCTCCTGCTCGGCAAGGTTTCCCTGAACCTCCGCCTAACTTTCCACCTCCTCCCTTGCCCAGCTCCACTGGTGGTCCAGCTTCAGGGGCCCAGGTGTCTGCTCAGAATCCCTACCACGGTTATATGATGCCTCCTGTGCCCCCGCCACCTATACCCCACCCGCCCATGCCTCCCCCCATGTCCTCTCAGTCGATGAGCTACCACCCTCCGTACTCCATGAACTATCCCCATCCCCCCCACCCTCCTTTCCCTCCTCCCCCATTCAGCCCCGGCTACACCCAGAGTACCACCACGTTTCAACCGGACCATAGCATCCGGCAAGGAGGGCAGTACAAATACGAGAAGCCCATGGACAACAGGAGGTCTCCAGAAAGAGGATATCGCCACGATGACCACAGGCAGAAGTGCTACGGCTACGGCAGCCACGGTGACAGGCACAAAATGGAGTTTCCTGGAGAGAGGAAGGACCGTGGGAGAAGCCCAGACAGACGGGGCAGGCCAGAGGGTGGACGGTACAGGTCTGAGCATGAGAGAGGCCGGACTCCCCCCAGACACAGGAGCAGGGATCGCAGCAGGTACACACACAGCTCCTTCCTCAAATAAATGAATCAGTGAAACCTCTTCATCTTACTACTCTGCATTTGTTCACAGGGAGCGGTATCGGCACAGAGAGAGTCGGCGATCCCAGTCGCCTGACAGACACAGAAAGAGGCCTCGAAGGTACACATGTAGTCCCTTATTTGTCTCGGCACAGCTGATGTGAAATACCGATCACCTCTTGAAACATTTACAGACTCGTTTGTTCAGGAAATTTTAGATCAATCTGGTTTCTGTTCAGTTTTACAGCAGACACATTATTAAGAAAGAATTTTTCATACTTTTCTTTGCATCTTGTGAATCATTTAGTTTGCTTGCGTGGTTCCAGGATTTCCTTATTGCCAGCAGGAATAAAATAATTGCATCTCTTAAAATACCCATTTTCAATGAAAAATTCATATTAAAAGGTCCTAGAAGCTAACCCGAGGCTAACAACCACAAATGAAAGAACGATCCTGCTGAGAGAACTCTGAATCATCTACTTGCTTCTGCGTCAAGACTAGCTGTGCTTTGGCAATAGATGTCATTATTTATTTGTGAAGGAAATTATAGTACAAGCACACTTCCTTAAAGTAGAGGTACTCTGAGAGGACCGAGCATTTGATAATCTCCCTCAGACTTTCAGTCTTAAATTTCCAAAATTACTATCATATATGAAACAGAAGGAGCTGCTGTCTGGGATGCTGTATCTCTCTTTCATAACCTGGAGTTTTGCAAGAACTATTTAGACACATCACCTGTCATTAAATAAGAACAAATGTGTTCTTTAGTGAGCTTTAAAGGTGCAGCTAAGTTGTAGCTGTTGTCACGTTCACTTGGTCTTTTATATGAAGCGATGAGGATATGTCTTCACCTCTCTTCTCTGCTCATTGTGAACCTGTTCTTTGTAGTCGCTCGACGAGCAGGGACAGGAAACGCGGTCGCTGGGAGGAGGAGAAGGAGCGGAGGTCAGAGAGCTCCTCGGGGGTGAGCAGAGAGCGCAGCTACTCCTCCGTCAGGAGTCGGGACTCTGAAGAGGCCTTCAGTGACAGGGACCGAGAGCGAGAGAGGGAACGGGAGAGAGACAGAGAGAAGGAGAAGGCGGAAGAGGAGAAAGAGGAGGACGAGCAGCTGAAGCCTGCCTGGATCCGCTGCACCCACGCTGAGAACTACTACTCCAATGATCCCATGGACCAAGTGGTACTGTCGGCACTTATCTCTTTCTAACTGTCTCTCGTGTGATCGGTTTTTAAATTGTTTGTTGATTCACATAGTTGCACCCTTTTCAGCATGAAGACGTCTCTGTCTGTAGTTTAGTAAAGGCAGATTAAACAAGAGAAAGTCAGACTTGATCATTTTTTTATTTGACTGCCAAAAGAAACTTCACCAAATTCCTCTGGGATGGCAGTGTTAGAGCCTTCCAGAACAAAGCATAACCTTTCAGTTATGCAAGCATGCAAAAGACACCTCGGTCCTGCTTTGCAAATCACCACCTGCCCTCTCAAATTCTTCTTTGCTGTCTTTGAATCTTGTGGGTAGCGCCAACTCCTTTTTTCTTCTCTAAAACTCTGACCTTTGCCGGCCGTGTGCAGTGAATGCTGGCCTCAGCCACTTTCTTCCCACGAATTACACATTCTGGCAGGCACCTGAACTGCCCTTCAGTAAAGCTAAAGTGATGGTAAATGTCGAGATGAATCCCAACTTTATCCCTTTACCTCCTCCAAGAAGAGATTTAGCAATCAGGCCTTTTCTGCCGTGACAGCCAGGATGCTGGCATTGAATCTCAGTGAC
Organism: Chelon auratus; assembly: GCA_030220025.1. Lineage (NCBI taxonomy): Eukaryota > Metazoa > Chordata > Actinopteri > Mugiliformes > Mugilidae > Chelon > Chelon auratus. The sequence goes on from JASGAT010361907.1 coordinate 13,657, forward strand.
TGTAGCTGTTGCAGAGGTGTGCACTGGAGCAGAGATTTCAGGTCTTAGTGGTGCGGTTAACCACACTTGTGGTGCATTAACTACACTTCACTTACCACATTCACCAACTGATAACTTCCGTTTTGACATAATTAGAAAACCTCACGCTGCCGTTATTATTTCCGTTAACAGAATGACTTATGGAGCGATTTTAAAAAATAAAGGCTTCCCCTTTTAAAAAAAAAAGCGCGCATACGTGTTGGAGACACTGATCATGTAATCTCACAGCCCCCTGATTGGAGTCCATCTAGGGTTATTTGTTTCTAAAACCTGGACTCAGACAAGTCCATTTGTCTTCATTTTCGAAGTTTTACCAGTCATCCAAGTTCTAAATGACAAGTGGAAAGTGTAGGTTTTTATTTGCGTGGTGGTGGTGCACATCTAGACCCCAGACATGTGAGTTCTCTATACCAGGGGTTCCCAAACTTTTCCATGCCAAGACCCCCCCAAACAGCATTAGCTTCTGGCCAAGGACCCCCTTTGCAAACCCACAGACAATGATACAAAATATGTAAGGACACATCAACGTTTAGAATGTTTTTTCTTGCTTTTATTCACCATTCAATAACTATTACATTTGTTAAGTATAAGTGCTGCCTCATATTTTCAGATTTTAGTTGACCAATATTTTATAATATGATTACAAATAATTAGATTATATTTTTGCAGTTTTTTTTTCTTATCTTCCTCCAATTGTCTGAGGCCCCCCTAGCGCCCCCTAGCGGCCCCCACTTTGAAGACCACTGCTCCATACTACAGGGTAGTACTATATTAGTGCTTCTCACTCACTCCCTGTTTTCTCTACATTCTATTTAATGAAATACAAAACTATTTTTAAAACATCATCTGGACAATACTGTCATTCAGCCTTTTCTGTCGCTACAATTTTTCCATTTAGCGTTTGAAATTGGAAAAACTCTTATTTCTGAACTGGTTAATTTCAGGGAGACTCTACAGTTGTGGGGACGAGTAAACTGAGGAACCTGTACGAGCGCTTTGAGGAAGAGCTGGGACGGAGACAGGAGCGAGCCAAGGATGCTCGACCGAAATGGGAGCCACCCAAGACCAAACTGGACGAGGATCCAGGTCCGATGCAAAGTATAACTAGTTGGGTATAATATTGAACATCAGTGTCATTTGAATGCACTTTATTGGGTGTGTGTGCATCATTGTTTTTAATACATTAACTTTGTTTTTTTTAACCTCACAACCCACATGTTTTATTCACCTGCAGCACCAAGCGATAGACTCCCTTAATTAAAACCTGCTCGCGCTCGTTGTCGTGTTTGCAAATAACAGTCAACATTTAATACATCTGTTGACACCCTTCTGTTATTGACATGCATAAAAACCTGCCGTCTTCTCAGCGGCGTCGCGGCGCGGCAGAGATTAAGTTAAGTGTTCATGATGCTATCTGCAGGGCTGTCTGCCTGATTGTCTATTTCAGCGCTGCAATAATATAAATCTCACTCAGGGAGATCTAATTTGCTAAATATCTTGCTCTGGGCACCGACTTCACAACCAAGTGCTCGAGTTAAAACGCTGATAAAAATGGAAGACTTTGCTTAGCTGAGAGCCACAAACCGTTCAGCAGAATGGTAATTATAATCCTCAGTTTAGTGTGAGGTTTCTTTTCGGTTAGGGGGAAACGATAGGGCGCCAGATGCTCGGCTCTGGCAACAGCTCTGTTCTTTAAGTCTCACATCTGCATTTGCGGCTGCATTTGGCATAAAGCATTTGAACAATAAATTTAACATTAAGTGTGTTCTAATTAGGCGAGAGATCTGAAGCTTTGCTGTATCATCGGCATCGTGTGGGTTGTTATTCCCCTGCAGGAGCTGGAAGAGGCGGAGAGCACGCACTTTGAAACCTTTCTGACAGTTTGAGACTTTATGTTGTGTAATACAGCTGAGCAGGGCAACTTAACCGCTCGACCAGCCCCGGCTCACCACGCTGGGTTCTAGTCGTCAGCACTATAACGCTCCCATGATTAAGGTCCTTGTGGCGCTTTGATTTCAGACGACAGCAGCAGTGAGTCAGACTGTGAGTCAGACGGCGAAGGAAGCACCTGCTCCAGCAGCTCTGACTCAGAGGTTTTTGATGTCATCGCCGAGATCAAGAGAAAGAAAGCTCACCCTGACCGGCTGCACGAAGAGCTGTGGTACAACGACCCTGGACAGGTCGGTCCGTCTTAACAAAGGAGTGGTTTAGATGGATTGTTCTTTCTTTTTACAGCAGTTTCAAACATTTCTGACAAGTGTCGAAAAGAATTGCTCCATCTGAACACCCCTGAATTCAAGAGTTCATTCATAATTCCACAGCTTTGACAAAAATATCTATAAGACTATACCAGTACCTTTAATTTAACCATTACACTTGCATATTTGAGCAATTTTCCAACTAACCTAATGCACTCAGCCAAGATATGATCCTAAAAGGAACGGTTTTGTGCTGAAAATGAACTGAAAGAAACAAACAAAACATAGCATACCACGACTATAACGTTAGAAATCAGTTTGTAGTACAGATATTAAAATACCATTCAGATCTGTGTGAACCACACATGTCTATTTTATGACAACATGGGCAACTTTTGGTTGTGTACTGCCATCATGTATCTTAACAGTCTTAAACGTCAACAGATTTGCAACAAACTGTGACTTTCTCCAACTACTTTAAATTGGCAGGGTGAAAAAAAATGATTTGCTGTTGACTATTCCACATTATTTTCCAAACAAAACTCCCATAGGGGTCGGCCACAA
>JASGAT010361919.1:0-13756 GCA_030220025.1 Chelon auratus
TGATTCAAGTAAAAAAAAAAAAAAGAAAAAAAAAGAAAAAAAAAAGGAATATGCTGCCAGGGACCTCCATTAGTGTGGATGTTCATGTTCCTTCATTCACTGCATTAATCACTACTGAACCAAATATGTATAATTCAGGCCCAACAAAAACACTCCTCATTCCTTCTTGAGCACCATTTTTACTTTTATTTTTTAAAGGAGACTACATTTCCACATTTTGTCTTCAGCTGAAACAAATGGGTGATTTAGAGACCGACTAATACATTGTTAATGTGGGTCTTTTCACCATGATATTGTTATAATGACAATACTGCACAAATTATTTGGTTTCTTTGGAGCGCTGTTGGATAAAAAATAAGTTCATTTTGGCATTTATGTCCTACTACATTGTGCCTTTTAGTCATATTAATATTTTGAAAAGTTAAAATAAATGTAGCAATTGTGTATAAAAATCTATAGCAGAGAGTCCTGGCATGTTAGACATGTTCCACCCACCTACACCAGACCAGACACCCCCACCCCATAGCAATGACACTCCTTGATGGCAGCAGCCATTCCCAGCAGGATGCAGCCTGACACAGACACACACACAAAAATGGTTCAGGAATGACTAAAAAAACATGAAGAACAGCACAAGGTGTTGACCTTGCCTCCAAATTCACTAGATCCCAAACTGATCAAGTATCTGTGGGATGATCCACAGAGGCCCCTCCTCTCAACCCACTAACAACATTCTGTTACCAGACACCACAGGACACCCTCAGAAGACCCATGTCCATTCTCTGATGAGTCACAACTGTTTTGGAGGCACAAGGGAGACCTANACAATATTAGGAACACTGATACTGAGAGTGGTTGAATTTTCTGATATTATTTGGGTATGTCATAACATCAGTGAATACTGACATCTTCAGGGTCATAAAGAAACATGGTTAAAAGTAAAACAACCAACCATCTCCATATATACATATCAACAAATGTGGCACCTACAGAGGCTGGTTAGTATATGGTCAAGTAGAATTTAGCACATTATCATTCCAAGTTGGCACAGAAGCAGGATTGTTCAAGGGTAGCGTCAATTTTGGTTAAATACTGAAGAACGAATAATCATGACCACTAGCAGACCGGCTAATAATAGACTATAACCTGCCTGTTACGCTTCTCAATCATCCAGGTCATGGTATATCTAAAAGAAAGCTAAATGCCATCCCTCCCCCACCTTGAATCTGGAATGTTTCGGCTATTAATCAGAGATTAGGGAACCACCAGTCATAAAAAATAAAAACCACTAATTGGATTGTTAATTGACCCTAGACACGTGCGTTTCAGGTGAGCACCACCCACAGATGTTCCAAAATAAAAATCTAAACTTCCTGCTTGTCATTTAGGCGTCTTCAATTAAATCAAAATAAATTAAATTTCATTTGCATAGCATAAATAACAAAATAACATCTGCTTCTGGTGCTTGACAGAACCCAGAACCTGGAGCAACCACTGAGGCAATGGGGGCAAGAAAAAATGATTTTTTAACAGATTTCCATGCCTGGCGCTGACTATGGAGACAGAAACAAAAGGCAGAGACAGGGCAGAGGACAAAGAGATCAGCAGAATCAAACACATATATTGCATTCTGATAGAGCACGTATGCGGTATATATATATATATACACACACACACACACACACATACTACTTGATGCATGATACATGGGAGACTGTTGAAGGGTAAAATGAATGGATTGAGCTTGCATTAAATTATTCATTGTAGAAACGCTTAGTGGGTATACAGTGTGCTCATAGTGTTATTGTTACATGAATAAACAAGAGCACAAAGGGTTGAAACGATGTCAGTGACAACAGTAGTTACATAACAGGTCCCTCACAAATGTATATGGTATCGTAAACCGGTTGGAAAACATGTGAGCGGGAATCGATAACTGTAAGCAACGAACACTGAGCAGACCGGTGGGATCACGGTCATAAATGAGAAACATGCAGCTCCACAGATAAGAAACATGGAGATCCAGGCTGGAGACACTCACAGAGAGTCAAGGATTGAGAGGGTTAAGGACACACATTGTGAGAGAAAAAAGAGTAGACGATTCAGAGCATCAATGGGAGTCCCCCAGTAGCCTAGGCCTATAGCAGCAATGTGCTTGAAAGGAGCAGGGGACACGCCGAAATCAAATGCTACGCTACAACAAATCACAACACAATCTAATTAACTGGGAAGTCCTCATCCATTTCCCCTTGAAATGAACTTTTACTTAGTTGTATTTTTTTTTATTTCTCCTTTATAAGCTTATTTATATTTACTTATTCTACGAGTCTTGCTGGAGTTGTGACCGCATCAACTCAGATTTCCAACAAACTTAATGAAATGCCCTATTGAAAAAATGAATACTATCGTACAGATGCTTTGACAACATAATATTATCCAACCATCAATCAACGGTGCAAAAAGACCACAAATAAATTCACCTACTTAACATATTTACCTTATAAATAATGGATGTATCCGTCTTTGTCACACCCATTTCCCTGCTGAATAAACATCAGATAACCTGATATTTGTTCAGACTTCTCTCCGCCGTGGACACATTAATCTTAAAACCGATAATAATCTATTAAAACCGATATCCACTACATCAAAATGTCCCAAAGAGTGACAAAACAGCAGTTTGACTTTCACAGTGTCGCTGATAAGTCTCCTCAGTTCAAATTAGGCAACAATATGCTTTGAAAAGACTCTGTGTTAAAGGATAAACTATGTTTTTTTCTTTTTTTCCCCCCTTTAATTATTACAAAGACTCCTCCGCTATTTGCATACTTTGGTTGAGGATCAGGGATTATCTAGAGACCAGAACGCCGGGAGCAAATTAAATGAAACTTTGCGCCAAAGATAATTCAGTGATTAATATTTTGGAATGTTAATACCAGAATAAGTAGGTAAGGAGAAAAAAAAAGGCCTCTTTACCTAAATAGCATCATTCTGTTGCTGGTGCAGTAGTGTGTGTTTGTGTGTACTGCGTGGTTCGCGCCCGTGCGCTTTCAAGCAGCTGCAGTGCTTTCAAGTCTCAGAGTGTAGAACCAAGAAATGGAGAACAGGGGGAGTAAATGTTAAAATTACCATATTGATGGATGTTACAAAATAGGGGCTTCATCTTTTTCATCTGAATTTCAATGATGCATAATCATAATGGTCATTTGCTTTGCGTATTTGCATAGTTTCCAGAATTATTCAATTTTTAGGTCATTTTACCAACAAAGAGGAATGAAGAGAGAAACTGTGTTTTTTTTATGTGGGTCATGCTTATGTGTCGCAAACTTCCACTCGCTGCAAGTACACCTGAAGCTGTGAAGAATTTCTTAAAATGGTGACTTGTCTATGAAAAGAAGGCCTGTTACATGTGTAATGGCTGACTTTTGGAGGTTACAAACACGGACAAATACACCGCTCTGGCTTCTCTCACAGAAATTCAGATTTTGAGGAAGAAACATCAAACATTAGTTATATATTCAAGGGGATGCTTGCGGTGAAAAGCTCAATCTACAGGTTAGGTAGAATCTTTAACCTCTGCGGGCTACAAGATAACATGAGGAAAGTGTCCCTCATTCTTTCTGATCTTTTCCCATTTGACAAATTGTCCTTATACTAGAGCTTTTAAATGAGCTTTGCTGACTTATGAACAATATTTTTTGGCTATTAATTCTTATGCAACTGACTGAAAGTTCATGCATTCAGTTGTTTTGTAGACAAAGGCTAAAGCTAGATTTATGGTTCTGCGTCACACCCAGGCCCGTAGCTCCAGGCCCAACACCATAGTCTAAATAATGGAACCCCCCCCCATTGAAAAATGTCTTAGCAATTCATCCCCAGTAACACTGCTAAGCCATAAGCAGTATGCTGGAAACTTCATGGATAGACATATTTCTAACAGACAAAGGGGAACATGAACCTGAAGCCATGTTGGCCAATCAGAAGCCTGAAAAAAGCAGTAGGCTACCAACAATGGTGGAGATGTTAGATTATATAGGGGTGACCTAAATAGTGTTTTCTGAAGCATTTGCTGCTCATTATAGTGGAAGAAAGACTGTACATTTATGTATAACAGACACAGAAAAAAATGGCTATACTATTTCTGTATCTACCAGATCTAAAAAGTGAAGCTAGTGCGACACTGCTTAAAGTGCCGGCCCCAAACACAATCTCTGGGTCCTATAGACAAACTATGATAGTGACAGCTAAATGCCAAACTCGAGAGTTCAACAGAGCAGTCCACAAGCTGATGGATGATATCACTGTGCTTTTGTCAATCGTTTATATAAAAATTTGTGTAGGAAGCTTCATACAAAATGTCCATTTTCACTGAAGTGCAGCCGGGTTTGCTTCTGAACAAAAGACCAAAAGACATGGAAAATACTTGTGCATGTTTGGAGGAGACCTGAGATATTTCAGTCAGGACAAAAGTGGTGGATTGAATGACCAACTAACTGGGACATTGATTGCATCATGCGGATTGTCATGTATTGGTAATACCCTAATATCTACCAGTAATAGTGGAAGATCAGTCGATTGATCAAGATCTAGTTACAACTGAAAACTGCAGCCTCATGATTTATAAAAAATCATGAGGCTGAAGCTTAAACTTAGATGTAATGATACCAGAGACCTGTTACATCTCTATCACGCAGCCGTCTATGATTTATTTATGTCATTTGTCTTTCAGTAAGTTAATAGAAACACTGAAACACTGATCAGGCATAACATTGCGACCACCTTCCTAATATTGTGTAGGTCTCCCTTGTTGCCTCCAAAACAGTTGTGACTCATCAGAGAATGGACATGGGTCTTCTGAGAGTGTCCTGTGGTGTCTGACAACAGTATGTTGTTAGTGGGGGCCTTTGGGTCCTATGTGTTGAGGAGAAGGACCTCTGTGGATCATCCCACAGATACTTGATCAGTTTGGAATCTAGTGAAATTGAAGGCCAGGTCAACACCTCGTGCTGTTCTTCATTTTTTCTGAGTTGTTTCTAAACAATTTTTGTGTATGTGTGTCAGGCTGCATCCTATTGGGGATGCCTGCTGCCATCAAGGAGTGTCATTGCTATGGGGTGGGGGTGCCTGGTCTGGTCTAGGTGGGTGGTACAAGAATGCCAGGTCCAAATGTTTCCCCGCAGAACATTGTATTGTCACAAGATGATCAATGTTATTTACTTCTCCTGTCAGTGGTTTTTCATGTTGTGGCTGATCGATGTGTAGCATTTATCATATTTGCTTTGGTGTCGTGGTCACCTGCGAGACAAGGTGTTGTAACACTGCTTTTTTGTTTTAATGTCTCTGAGAGACTGTTTAACACGGCCTCCTCCAATGTTTTCCACTAAACAGCGCTATAGATATTCTAGTGTCTGCATAAACTGTCCACGGATAGGCTGCCTCGGGTTCCCTCGCTAAGGTCTCCATAGCAACACCTTGTCATCTGTTTTTTAGTCAGTCAGTGTAGCAGGCATGTCACAGGGATATACGGCCTCAGTACCCATCACAAAGTGACAGAGCAATTTACTTTACTCCTTAATCCTGTTTCGCCCTTCATAGACGCTCCGACACCTGCATTACTTGAAGGAAACTCAGAATCCCTTCTGACTAACTGCACCACTGCAGTGTACGCTTTAGTCTATATAATCAGATGGCCTGTATATATTGTCTTCTTCATCAGCCGTTTGTTTAAAATCACTATGTAGTTTGCCTATGGCAGCAAACATGCCCGTTTTTAAATTCATAACATCAGCTCCGATCAAATAAATAGATGAGACTGTTGTCGCGGTCTTATATCATAGCCAGGACAGCTCATCCAAACACCACAAAGTGAATCTACATAATCTATCAATAAGCTGTAAAGCTTTGGGCCTTCAGGAAGACTCGGGAGATCAATACCTTGCTGCAGGTATTGACAGGACTTTAAATGGTGGCTTAACACAACGCGCAAACCCGAGAAACATTTTTCACAGTCCCTCCATTATCCAGTCGCACATTTGTTTCAAAGACACAGTCTATTCATTCGGAAGACTGAAGCTCTCTGCAGAGGGCTCGGGGCATAAATGGAGTCGGTTCTGAAGGGAAGGTTAATCTGAACGTGTTCGCCATGTCAGGTTGTGATATAAACGACTTCACAGGACCACTGATTGGCTGTAATCATACATGCATCATCTGGAATTTGCTAAATCGCCATAATGGGCCGTGACATATGTGTCTCCGTGGTCAAAATGAGGGGGCAGAGACAGCTGATGCAACAGCGGTCCGGTTTATTGGACACTGGCACATTGAATAATCTTGTGACACTAGAAACAACAATGTATTTAGCAGTCCAGCTAGCAGAATGCTAATGTGAATGTAAACTGCAAGGCTGAGCTTGAACCAACACTACAGGGAATCACTTTAAGATAATGCCTGATAATATGTTCATTGTACAGGTAAACCGTTAAATAAATACCCAAAAAATGAAACAAACAATGCAATCAGGAGATGTTTGCCCTGCTAGCAATCCATAAAGCAACAGTGGACATAACAGATAACACTCTAAGGATGTCTATTTGGACGTGGACTTCTTATAACTTATGACGATCGACCTTTTCCTCTCTCTCAAAAAGATCTGACTCTCCTACTCCTACGTTTCCCCTGTTGCTGCTTTTAAAGAAGATAAGAAAAGCTGATGTTAATGCTAATAATATATACATACTGTCTTTGTTTTCTGGTTGCAAACAATTAATTTTGTGCTTACAAAGTATTCACTGCAGGACCAACTGGTTCTTTAACAGCTTTTTCTCCTAGGTCATGAGACTGCTGAACACTTAATGGACATTCTACTCAACTCTTTACTACCTCGGTATCAACTACTAAATCACTATACCCTCCTATGCACTAGAGACACATTCACTTTGGGCTCTCTCACTGACCTCTATAGTCTGGAAAAATTCTGCACTTTATTTCATACCTCATAGTGCCATATCATCCCAATAGATCGTGGAGATTTCAAAGTGCAGGCTTACTTGTGCTTCCTCAAGTTTCAAAAAAGTAGACTGGGAGATAGAGCCTTCAGCTACCAGGCCCCTTTTCTTTGGAACCAGGTCCCAGAGTAGGTTTGGGAGGCAGACACCTTCTGTACTTTTAAAGTTTAGGTTTAAGACTTGTCTTTTTTTTTCTTTTCTTTTTTTTTTTTAAAGATTATAGTTAGGACTGGCTCAGGTTACACTGAACTATCCCTTTGTTATGCCACTATAGGCCTAGGATGCTAGGGGATGATGCACTGAGCACCTGTCATCTACTTTCTTCCTTCTCAAACTGAGCTCCTACCCTCTAATTTCTTCTCTCTTACTACTCATGCAATTGTATGCTACTACTACTGTATAGCATGTTAATAGCTGTGTGCCATCCCTTAGTTATACTGCTATAGGCCGAGGCTACTGGGGGATGATGTACTGAGCACCTGTCCTCTACTTTCTTCCCTCTCAAACTGAGCTCCGACCCTATAATTTCTTCTCTATTACTACTCATGCAGTGAGTAGTATGCTACTGCTACTGTATAGCATGTTAATGGTTGTGCATCCCTCTGTCCATCTCCTGAACGAGAATTTGCAATCACCATATCCACTTTTATACATAGCTAGTCTACTGCTGTATATTTTAATACTGTGCTGAGCCAATGCAACTGAATTTCATTCTGTGTGTACACTTGTTGCATACCTGAATGACAATAAAGTCTGTGTCTAAAATAGAAAATATGACCAAAGACACAAGTTGCAAGAAACCAGAGTCATCGTTCTACTTTGACAACCTAAAACAAAAGAGTTTCACCCTCAGTATTGTTTCAAAAAGGCAGTCTCTCCTTAATATGTCTTAGCAAGATTTATGCTTCTGCAGAGTAATCCGCAACCCTACGCCATTGTTATCGTTGTAGTCTGACTTGATGCAAACCATAACTACTGTGACTGGTCCAAATTTAATTTCCTTGCCCATTTCCCTCGGTGGTTGGACAAGCACAGAAAATTCAGCTCCTCTGCTCCACTGTTTTTAGACTTTCTGCAGTGAAGCAATTTCTGGAAAAGTAGTATGGCATTGTTTGAAGAACACAAAGCTATACAATGGCACAAAAATCCAACTATGGAACAATGCCGACACACAGGGGCACAAGTAGAAATGTGACAACATTGTAGACTCTACACAAGCTGCCTTTTCCACCGTATAGGCCCCAAAATGGACTAAATCATTGATAAAGAAAACGTATCAAGAACTGGCTAGATAATTGAAGTCAGAGCGATTGACAAAACAATATGCATTCTAACTCATTTCATGAATGCAGCTGATTAAAACTTTTATGAATAATTCTGACTGCCTCAAAGAAAAGTGCCATCTTTACAGCTTAAAACCCCACATTGGTCAGTCTTTCTCTGGTCTCCTGATTCCCCTGCTGTGGATGAAAGTAGACAACATCTGAGGATTTGCAGAGATTACTTGGCCATCAAGACTCTGTCAATAACAAAGGAAACAAATAATGGCAAACCCTAACAGACATGCGGATTGGCAGAGCACCGGACTGCATATTTAAGTAAAGGACGCTCAAGCAGTTGAGTAAAACTTCAGTCACACTGTACCACAATATGTGTCGCAAAAATTGAGCCATAGCCTGAGAAATTTCGCGAACAATATGAAAAGAGCAGCTCACCTTCAGTTTTTGAAAGAGATTCATACCTTCACTGTAAATGTACACTGTGCAATGACAAGACCTGACAGCTATTTCTAATTTAATGCTGCTGTTAAATAGTTTGTTGAGACTTCAGCAATCCGACAATTCTCAGTTTTAATAACTTTCCCTGTCAACAGTCAAATGAATAGCTGGAAAACAATGCTACGCTGTGTTGCCGTATTAATTATATGGGAAAATGGTGACAACTCAAAATGCTACGCGTACCTGTTGTTGCCTCATGCTTTATTTCTTTATCTCTTTAAGTGAAGCAATTAGTTAGTGAGAGGCGACAAAAACACAGGACTAAAGGGCATTTATCACTGGACACAGATATTCAGAACCAAGGGTCCTTCAGGGACAATACAAATCTCCTACACTCATCGTGATTATAGCCACTTAATTATTATTTATACCGTAAAGTGATGCAAATTAACATATTAGACAGCACCAGTTGTTCCAAAACGCTTGGTTTGTTCACCCCAGAAGATCTAATTATCTGCAGTGTCTTTACTCAGCTCCTTCGCCAGGTCCCAGACCCTAAACATTTAAACTAAAGCTTTCGACACAGCCATTTAAAGAAAAAAATAATAATTATTTTGTTTTTTTTGTTTATTTTTTACTATGTTGTGTGTCCCAGCATGATGCAGACCCCACGGAGCATGGTGGGCAAATAAGAGAAAAACATCTTGGACTGACATGAAAGGCGAGGAGGGAGGAGGAAATTCTCGATCTGGAAATGGCGTCTCACCCGGTGAGAGCCTCAAGGTATTCCGCTCTGCACTTGAAAAAGACTGAAAACTGACGACTTCTCCCCCTTTTGCTGCCTATGAAGTGCGTCTCGCGAGCTTCTGAGCGCAGGCAGTTTAGGAGAAGTCAACGGGGATCGCTGTTGAACTATTAACTGCAAAGGCAGTGCTGGAGTGCTGGGGGAATATGGGCTAAGTAGGCTGTAAAATGATCGGGACACTTGGAAGTAGAACTTAGCGGCTTGATGCTGCCATTTGAATATATGGATGGTTATAAGTGTGTGAGAGATGGAGTCATGCATACTGTTACAGTCAACTATATTAAACTATACAGCTGGTAATGTCTCTTAGAGCTAGTTCCTAACACGTGCTGTCCGACCGGACTAGCAATGTATTGCAAAATGAAACGACTAACGACCGGCTAACATCTGTTGTGTAACCTCATTCAACGTTCCAACAGCAAAAACACACTCATACTAGGCTGAGTATTTTTATCAGTTCATTTACGCCTAATAGTTTTGTTTTGCTATGCCCTCTCGTGTTCAACGCAAGGTAGGTCATATCTGAAATGACTTCGTTGGGAAAGAAATTGTTTCTCCGGTTTGCTAAATTGAACGGGTTGCCAGCTACGTCTCAGGTTCTGTGAATGTGTTTTGATAATTACTTTGTTGTGTGAGCGATGTGTTCACCATGAGCTTTCAGTAGACACTCTGACTAAATTAGTTTACACAGTCTAACTGTCAACATAGCAACTAGCTTGTTAGCCTCTTAGCTAATCCCGTTTTAAATCCTTTCCTCTTCTCAATGTACCTGAGGCAAATTGTCGACCGGAAAAAAATAATGAAATGGAGGAAGGAGTGGCACGAACGCATTCACTTTGAAATGACTGGACTTCCTTTTGACTCATTTGCACGTCCACAGAGCTACGTGGAAACAAGGTGCTGTAAACAGATTTATTACGACAGATTCTAATTGACATGTTTAGCCAGACACTCAATTTACAGGGTTAAAGGTAAGGAAAGAAAATAAAGAGCTAGAGTATTTTGGCTTGATAAATGACTTTCATTTCAAATGAAATTCTTCATTTATTCATGAATGGTGCCATAGCTACACTACAACTGCTGGAATTCTATATAGTCTTTGCTGATTGAATGGCGACACAACCATTATCACAAAGCAGACACAACTGCTGCTTCATGACCACCGAAATAGCAAAAGGAAATGCATAATCACGTCGGTAACGATAGATATTATGTGTTGTTTAGATGGAGAAGGTCAACGGAAAAGTTTGTAATGTAATAATGTAATGTTTGGAGCTTCAGTGTCACTCGGACTCTTTCGGCATTTAATACTTGACAGAAAAATCTACCGCTCCGTGCTCTCAGGCCTCAAAATCATTTAGTGATAACGAGCCATTGCCGTGTGCAAAATGAACAAGTCTTGTGATCAATAGTACGCTTCTGGTCTCAACCTGCCTGCAGCTACCGGTGGGATTATAGGGGGTAATGGTTGGGCCCATAATTCCCACTGTGCTAGAGTCATCAAAAAGTCTGCCCTTATTCTGCCATATCCATCTCACACTTACTGGAAAACCTCTTAATTGATGGATGAGGACGTTACGGGAAATGGCAGGAGTCGTTATGGTGGTGATTTTCCCTCAAACGTATCTGCCACTTGGCTGGCGGAGGGAAGGATGAACGACAACTTTCTTGGACCCCGAACAGGCAGAGAGAGACACGTGGGTTGGAGATGCCACGTTGGCAGGGGGTAAAAAGCGAAGGGAGGATGATTGATAGAGACTTAAAATGGACGAGGGACGCCCACCTTCTCTCTCATCACGCCTTTATCCAGAGCGTCCGTAATTTCCAGTAGCTGGAATCAGGAAGGGTCTAATGAAAAAGGACTGTGCTCTTTTCCCCATCTCCACAGGCTTTCTCTTCCCCTGTACGTCTCTGTTCTTCCTTGTTACTCACACCCAACCGCTTTCACTGCAGACGATTTCTCTATTGACAAAGTGTACTAATGAAATGTCACCTCCGACAGCTGGCGGAGAGGATTGATGTGCTAGAACTTTTTCCACTTTATTTGAATTTTCCTTCCCTCTTCTTCACATTTTCTCCATCGATTCCTTTCTGCCATCCATTTCGCAAGACTGGAAATTAAATTTTTGCTCATGACCATTTGTAACGCAGACTCATTGCATTGTTTCAGAAATATCATATGTCATGCCTACAAGCGCAGGCTGTAATGCCATAATTGGCGTTCCAGTGTCTAAATATTACTAGTAAAGGAGATCAACATGTCAGCAGTAAGGCTAATTACTGTTCTTCTGCATGTAACAAGTATTTATTACCATGTTCCCCTGAGGCAAGTTCAGAGGCCACAGCACATTTCTTTATCTGCAACTTGCAAAGGATAAAATAACGCAAAGCAAACATTCGTGATACCAAGCACCACAGTAAAGTGTACATACTGTTTACACCAAAACCAAAGTCTCCATAATCAATTACAACAAACAGACGTACACACAATAACTGGTTGCAGGTAAAAGATAAAGGACTTGGTGTAGGAAGTACTACGCATGGCTGAATTGTTTTTATTAGCATAGTTTAAATACATATTAGTTTCTCTATATACAGCATTCCTTAAATAATCATTTTAAACCGTAAGGCAGTCCTATGAGTTGGGATTCTTCCAGTAAGACAATGCCATGGTCAGTGATGGAGCGTCATTAAGTGTTTCTCCTCTCTACCGGCACTTACTGCCACTAAAGGACGACAAAAGGATTAAAGAGAACCAGACCGAGTGGTTCAGATCTTTTCACACAAGGTGTTGGAAGAATGGAATTATCCAGTATGGGAATGTGAAAATACTCCACAACAATTAAAAGACTGAAAATCTGCTAGAGCAGAGGTGTAAAACTTGAATTTAGTTCAGAGGCCGCATACAGCCCAGTTTGATCTCCAGGGGGCCGGACCGCTAACACAATAGCGTAACTCCAAATGTTTCCCTTTGTTTTAGTGCAAAGAAGTACAAGTACGTTATGAAAGCGTTTACATTTAATCAACAACTGTACATTTTTTAAGAAAAAGTGCAGTTTCAATGTCATTTTTGCACTTTGCAAATTTATCCCATGGTCCAGATTGAACCCTTTGGCAGGCCAGGTTTGGCCCCCGGGCCGTATGTTGGACACCTGTGTACTAGATTAAAGGAGCATGAGTACGTACCCATGTGCAAAATATGATTTGGTCACTGTGAGTATTAAATTATTATATATGACGTGTTAAGATTGTCAATACTGAAGCATCAGTGTGTGATCAGCACGTTACCATCGTAGCTGATAGATGTGGACTAGGTTGGGCTATTTTGTGTACACTTTTAGGTTATAAACAGAGGTGACGGATCAGTATTTCTGGGAGAGTAAAGCTTGACTCATATTTGCGCGACACTTACGTACGGCAAAGTTCTGTAGCCTACTCCGCAGCCTAACATTTAGGTATACCATATGTCAAGGTGGTGCCGGTCCAAAATGCATTTTCTTGTCCATTTGTCTCAGCATCTGGACAAGCACAGAAAATTCACATTCATCGTCTTTCTGCCTCCTAAACACCATCTACTCTAATGTCTTCTCTCTTTTTTTTCTTGCGATGATTTACACGCAGAAAGTCAACACAGCTGACTAGTCTCCAACTAGTGTTTCAGCAGAATAATTACGGAACAACTGTGACACACCGGTGCACAGGTATAAATGATTTTTATGGGATTGGTTCTGCGTTGTGGGAGTATAAACTGTGCTTAAAGAAGGAACGGTCTGATAACAAATGTGGTTTGGGAATTTTTATTGTTGGTGAGATATTGGATCATTTGAATGTTTACTGAAATGAAACCATGTGAGATGTTTAAGGGGTGAGAGTTGTTAACAATGAATTAAAACCTGAAATATGACCCAGACTACACTCCCATTTTGCAAGAAATCAGACTCCAAAATGTATTAGAAACCAGTGGGGTAATCTTTATCAATCTGTCTTAAACTGTCTAATAAAAGTGCAGTGAAAGATTAATGTAGCATAAAAGTACAGTACTTGGATAAACATACTTAGTTACTTCCCACCACCAATAGTGAGAAGATGACACTAAAGGACAATGGATCTTGTCCGAAAGGCAATTAAAAAGGAGATAAGGTGTTCTCCAGGACTTAGCTGGTTATTTAGAGCGGCAAGGTGTATGGGATGTGTCCCCGTTAAAAGACACCGAGGCAGATGTCCAGTTT